>JANQAP020000100.1:6435637-6452480 GCA_026874005.2 Erythroxylum coriaceum
AGTAAGTTCATAAGGAAGGTTTCTGTAAGAAAGGAAGCATTTATCATATGATTTTATTTCCTTTGGAGAATTAACCTATTAACAATAGAAGGAAATAAATCCAATTAAAAAGGTCATCATCAAAATCATTAAGGTTTGAGCTAACACTAAGCTCCAAAAGTTAAATGGTAAAGTCTTATGCAGTGCAGGTTGGCACTCCCAAAAGTTTCATTTATCTTATGGCTTACTATTAAGAGGAGATTAAATACAATGGATAGACTAAAGAGCAATACCAACTTCTATAATTGCTTCGCCCTTTATAAACGAGAGTCTAAGTTCATCAATAATGTTTTCTTTTATTTTAAATTCTCATATCCTAATTTTATGACAGGTTTGTAACCTTATAATTCCTCATTCAGATTAGTTAGAAAATATAGACTAGAATAGTAAAAAACATAGGGTGTGCAAAGGCAACTTCCTAACTTAAAAAATTACAATTGAAATATAATTTATGCTACTCAAAGGGAAAGAAACTCGAGAATTTTCTAAGAGAAAGAGCTACAAAGTCAATGACTCTGAAAAGAACTCTTAAGCTTTATTGCAGAGCAAATAATAACTCATTAGGTCCATCAGTTTTTTAGCATCAATATGGCTGCAAACTAATAAATATCTATGCTTTGATCATATCAAAAAATCAAATGATAAGGTTATTAGATATTGAAAAGAGCAATATTAGATTAAATTCTACTTATATGCTACCTAACTACTAAAGCATACATTTACACAACCACTAAAAGTTACATGATTAGAGGATATCTAAACTAGAACAAAGGGTAACTACCTTAGGGATAACTGAATCTTTCACTATCATTCACCATAAGCAAAGAGAAAATATATAACATGATATGGTGCATTGGTTATTGCTTTTCAGAATATAACATGATATGGTGTATTGGTTATTGATTTTCTTTACTGTAGAAGAAATGGTTAAATGTTGATTGAGATACTCTTTTAAAAGTGAGATTATGACCAATATATAAGCCTAGTAATCACTGTTATAACTCCTTTAGTTCTCCTTTTCTTTTTTAATATATCTTAAATTTTTTAAAATAAAATCCCAATATGTATATGACTTACTGTGAATTACATATCATCTAGAAACACAATGGACAAGTGATGATATGCATTTGATATTGGGGGTGGATATAAACTGGGATTAAATTATTGGTGCAGCAGAATTGTAGCACCCTACTCTCATAGGGCATATTCCCGAACATAACATCGGTATTCAAGAACATACTCCACGAGAGTGGTGTGCTAAGACAGTGAGTTAAACTCAATACAAATTTTTCTCTCACATCACAAGCATCAAATACGTTTTAAACAAATCAAAAATCAATCACGACCCATATCATTTATACACACATCAAGAACAAATTGATTCTCAATTTGATCATTTCATTTTTTCAAAACGCTTTCAATCATAATGTCATTACACTTTACAATTCACATAAACACTATACAATATTTGCATAATACATTTCGAAATACAAAAGAGACTGTAGACATATATAGGTGTCAACTAATCCTGACCTCTATCTTTTTTTTTTAATGCAGTGATTAGACTTTAATTTGTCTAACTGGAGATCTACTTTGAGCCTGAAAGACAACGTTGCAATTTTTGTGAGTTTTGCAAACTCAGTGAGTAGACTATCCTCGATGACTCACTCATATCATATAAAACAATAGTTCATACTTTAAATTGACGTACACTTCATGTCATCATATAATGCACATCATTTCACCAATAATCATAAAGCATCACATAACAATTTGATCACTTATTTCACATTCACATTCAGAGTAGTCAAACAGTTCATTTCGATCATTTAAAACATACATATCAATTATATATGCAATGCTCATAAGACTCACTTCCAATTGTTATTATCGTGACTGAGTACTTGTAACTGTCCCGTATTCATTATGGATACCGGGCTCATTAATAACTGTTCCTTATCTGTTGAGGATATAGGGCTCATTATACATAGTGATCTAAAGGCTCTTACCACATTCTAAACTTTAAGCTCTTTTTCGATGGCTACTCCGGTCACAACAACCTTTATCTGTTCATGCATTCGTGTAATAAAATGCATCACATTCACATATATTCAATCAATCGCTTGTGTTCAGTTTCACATTCACATTTACATTTTTTATCAGATTGCTATCCAACATTCAACAATAATATTGAGACTCACTTATTTCATTCACATTCACATTCGATGAATCACTTCATATATTTTCACATTTATCAAACTCCTCAGATTATTTATGTCCAGAATGGTCTCAATACAATCATATCAGTAGTAATTCAATATAAAAATTTAGAACAGAACAAACAATTAAAGTAAGACAATCTAGGTCGACTTACAGTACGCTCTAGATTAGCATTTGCTTCCACGATCCGAAACATCTGAATGCAGATGTTAAATCCTGTATAACAACTTCATGCAACACACACATTGTACACACATTATCCTAAACATATCACTCATTTAATCACTTGTTTCATTATCAAACTTAGCTCATTTCAAGCTTCATTCAAGCCTAAAAGCATCATAGGAAAGCACCCAATCATTTGTTTTTCCAAACAACACATAAAAGAAGCATATTTGATGTATAACCTATTCATTGGCTGAAACTTTCTGCCTTCATTTGGCATTCCCACGATCGTGGACATGGGATGCTTCCATCCGAAAAATCCCAGCTTTGTTCTTTAAATTTCCAACTTTTTTTCCAACTCTGTTTTTAGGTCAATTTTATATGAGCATTATGACCTAGAAAATGAGGTATTTAAGCAACACCTTCTCTAAACAAATGTTCTTATATGTCTTAAGTTTCTAAAGACATATAGTTAATGCAATTTGGTTTAGTATTCTGCGAGTTATACCCTACTAAAGAATGTTCTCAAACTATAACGATACCTAGTACTCAACTTCAAGCCAAATTTCAAAACCTCAAATTCAATTCCTTCATGAAAATTGTAGCTATATGTCTCTAGTTTAATATAACTAAAAAGAATCCCATTTGGATATCTACAGATCAAGATATGGCCAAAATATAGATGCCTGTTCAGTGAAAACACTCCATCTAACATATTCCAGCACACTTCATCATCATTTTCATCCTAGTTCATCTCTTTTGCTCTGCCTATCATTTCTAGCTTACGTCCTCATTATTTCTTCTTCATTCCTACTTCCATTTTAGCTTAATATCAATCACAAACAAATCATATTGTTGGACCCCAAAATTTTCTTGAAAGTTAGAATTATTAAATGAGAATTTATTGGTGTTTAGTCATGAATAAATTTTATTTACAAGTGTTTGCATGTATTAAATAAAAATGTTAGAATTGAGTTAAATTATTAAATGAGAATTTATTGATGTTTAGTCATGAATAAATTTTGTTTACAAGTGTTTGCATGTATTAAATAAAAATGTTAGAATTGAGTTAAGGAGTAAGTTGTCATTAAATCAAATATGGAAGGGTAAGCTTGGAAAGACAAAAGGTTGTCTTAAATTAATAAGAAAGAAATAAGAAAAATGAAGAGAGTCATGTAGAAGTAAGAAAGAAAATCCTAGAAGGAACTAGAAGAAGAAAAGAGAGAGAGAGAGAGACTAACCAGAAAAAGAAGAAGGAAAGAAAGAAAAAGGAAAAAGAAGAAGAAGGAAAAGGTTCAGGTGAGTTTTTAGGTATTCTCTAGCTTTTCTTCTTGCTTTGGGAGAAGAAGAAACTAGTGACAATGAGTTTTATATGCTGAAAATGAGGGGAGAAATAAGAGAACCAAGAAACCTATTCTTGATTTCCATGGATTTTCAACTAGATCTTAGTTATTTTAGCTTAGATAAACCATGAGTAGATTAAGTCTAAACTCATTTTTGGATATTAAAGCTTTATGGATTTTCTATTTGTATATTAGTTTAAAGGAAACCAAGAAAATCCAAATACACAAGAGCAAGAAAGAAAGGCAAACTTGAGTTTGGATTTACTATTAATTAAGTGGGTAATATGTTTATAGTTATTGCGATGATGGGCTGATTTATTTGCTTGTATCTATGCATTTGCTAAACTTTGAATCATTGTGAATGTGAGAAAAATGCATTGTGACTTGTTAATTTGTTATGCTTGAAAGATTGTACTGCATTTTGTATTGATGAAAAATAGAAAAGTGCAAGAAGCATGAAAGTATGAATATATGATGAAATGAGTTGAGCATCGAAATTTGCTTATGTAGGCAAGAGAGATACCATTTTGTTCGTCATGTGTACGTTGACTTAAAGCCTTCTCCCGGTTGCCCACTTATGGTATATGAGCTCCTAAGAATCGGACTCATTTCGTTTATGGTGTAAACTTTGGTTTCTCCATTTTGTTTCATGGGATTCTCTCAAGCCATTATGTTTGTGCATTTCATGGTGATTTGTTGAGCATGATATACATTTGAGTGCTATGTTTTGATGGTTGAATGTACACAATATGATTTATGTGATAGCATTTTTAACTATGTGTTCTGTGAGCTAGAATTGTGGATATTTTAAAATTGCTAGATTAAGATGCGATATATGTTTATATATATGCTTGATTGTTTATGGCTCGTCTCCAATGGCTATAAGCGTATTAGCCACTGAGTTTCACAGCTCACCCCATTATTTTTCCTACTCCTCAGGTGAAGAACAAGCAGATCATTGAACCTTGTAAACTTTGATAAACTCTAAGATATTTATCTTTTGTAACTAAGTTAGTTCGACTATTTTTGGTAGCTTTATAAACATATCAAGCATGAGCATTCATATATGTTTTGTATTATGCTACTGATGTGGCTTATGATATGTAATTAAAGCTATGTATAAACTCGATTGTGATTGAGAAATGAAAGTAAGAGTTGAAGAATTTCTCTTTTGTACATTTTCAAAATTATCTTTTGTGTTAAAGTTGTTATTGTGGTTGGAAATGGAATTGTAAGTTGTTAGATGGCCCTAGATAGTTTTTAAATGAATTTTTATGTTGGGAGTCTCTTATGTTACGAGTCATGTATGTACGTTTAGTGATTGTTGGATTCGGGTCTTTTAGAAAATGTATAGAAGCTTATATAGGCAGTAGAGAAAAAGGGAGACAGAAATTGTGTTCTGAATTCTACAAATAAACTGTATTAATCTAGATATAATTAGACAAAGTTGTCTTCATAAAATTGTAGCTTATTCTTTTAGCTTTCCAACGGTATATAGTTTGTAATTTTTGGACATCAGAATTGAGGGATATGATATTTACAAGTTTGAGTGCTCATCAGGGGTACACGATCGTGCACATGCACTATCGTGACAGAGCCCTTAAATCTCAGGAGTGCACGATCATGCACTGGCTCTTCAAAGATGGGAGAACATGATCGTGTACTAGCACGATCATACATTGGCCCCTTTTAAATAACAAAAGTACACAATCATACATGACCGAAGCACGACCGTGACTTAAGAAGTCACGACCGTGACTTTTCTCACTCACGGCTATGACTTCTCTTAATCACAACCATGACTTTAATTCTTTTTATTACTCATAGCCGTGACTCCTCTTAGTCACGATCGTGACTTTTGATTTATCAACTGTAAACTTTTCTCACAATGTAACTTCTTTATTTATTAAAGTTTACTTATTTTATTTTATTTTCTTTCTTTTCTCATTTGATCTCACAACCATGACTTCTTTTTAATATTAAAGCCACCCAAACCTTTTATAATGTTGTCATGAAATAAGTACCGAGACCCGGGCCCAACACATATTCTATGATTGATCATTAACACCAGAAATAGAACATATCGTATACACACATTCATCATATTTTCTGCACATGTTCATCTTCATTAACACCTTCATTTCATCTCTAATTTATTATTTTAATTTACCTCATTTCAAGACACCACACTACTCCTTTTCTTTAACTCTAGACTCATTTTAGTTCACCTCTATAACACCCAACGAGATCCACGTTAATACACCAAGAAAATAGAACATAAAAACCATCCATTCATCTATCAAACTTCTGCACTCTTTCTACATCCATTTTAATGATCTTTTTATCTCAAAATCATCACTACAACATCTTATGAATTATCAATCATCATATATGTAAAAGCAAGACATTAACATACCCAATTTTTTCATTCATTTTTTAGCATATACACATCCTCATTTTAAGATCATTTAACTTCTAACTATCATTAAACATGTTTCATTCAACAAATTATAAAGAGTAATGCTTTATACTTGTTTACTTCAAGTCTTCAAATAACACTTAACCCTAGCTCCTCAACACCATATGATCATCATCATTCAAAGGTGGTAGGGTTAGGTCTTTTTGTGACAATGAAGAAGACAAGGAAATGGGAGTAGCAAGTGAAAGGTGAGAACATAACACAAGATCATAAGGGTGAGATGAGTATCGTGAATGGAGAAAAAGAAGAATGAAGGAGATGAACAAAGTTAAAAGCAAATAATAAAGCGAAAGACAAGTTAAAAATGAAAATGGTCTTTCATTTGGGAGAAGTACAGTGAGGGGTGGATGCATGGCTTGGCAAGTGACACTTATCATTTGCCACATGTCCACTTCCTATGGTCTCACTTTGTTCTCTTATTTAACTAGTCATTTGTCTCTAATTTCTAATTCAATTGTCTCCCAGTTTTCAATGACATTTGTCATTAGATCCTAATATCACATATCAATTTTTTCTACTGCCATTTGACACTAATTCTACTACTATTTATCAATTTTTCTATCACTTGGCATTTTTGCTAGTCTCAAAATACTCATAAATTTCAGACATTTCTTAAATTTTCACCAAAAATTCTAAATCAATACTTACACACACCAAATTAATTTTTAAGATATATTATCCACAATTCATCATATAATCACCTTTATAAATCAATTATATCTGGTAAATGTCAAATGAGTGCATGAACAATCATTGTAATGTGTGCAATTTTCAACAATCACATATGTGTATGCTAATATAATGCATGAACATGAAATGCAATTCCCTAATTTCTCATTAATGTCTCTCATGTTCAATATTCTAGGATTCTAACCCCTTAACATAGAAAAATGGGATGTTACAGGAATAATTTTTATAATTTCTTATCAAATCTCTTTAACAAAATAACTTGAATCATAAAATAAGAAATAAAATGTTGAAGAGTATTATACAGAACTTTTTCTTCTCCAATGAAATCATCAACTACTAGTTATTCAATGTCTAGCCTTTAACAGTATCTATAAAACAAATAAATGGAACTTAACTTTTGATAAGGATTAAGGAGTGTTAGTTGTTTTGTATCTTTCCCTTGTATAGAGAAAGACAAGGATTTGAAATTTAGTTAAAATAAAACTCTTGACTCTAATTAAAGTATAACCCTAATTATAATTATAATTATAATTTAATCCTCAATAAAATCGAATTTATCATATTTAATCCCTTAAGTTTCTTAAACTTTTAAATTAAGTCTAACTTAATTTAAATTAAATTTTCTCTTTAATTACTCTTTATGAGCAAATTATTAGGTTTCTAATTTGTCAATAATGATTATAAATAAATTTAGTTCATATTAGAACTAAATAAATTACTTTTTTTATTTATAATTATTTTTCTAATTAAACAATTTATAATCAATATCAAAATTTATGTCTAACAACATGTCATGAATACCTAAATATTAAAAATGTTAAAGTGATTTGATTTAACTTATCAATGCGTGGTTATAATATAAAATTCAAAGTTTTTGATGTATAATATTCTGATTGGACATAGAGCATGTAATTAGTATCTATTATACTTAAATCCAATCATGTTCGCCTTTGCTAATTAAAAAATAATTTATGTTTGATATTTGAAAACAACATTTTCAAATCTCAATTTATTTTGATTAAAACATTTTTTAAATCAATACTAATCAAGAATAATAGAGCATTCTCCCTATTTACTTTAGAGTAACAAATCATTTATTAACTTACTGAACTTCACCCATATAGTACATACTATATCTAATTACTACCGAATGAGATACCTTCAATATAATAAGTTATAAGTAGCATCAAAATATAGTAATCCCTATGTAATACATATTAGTTATCCTAAGTTTAATGATCAGCCATACAACCATCATAATGCGGGCATCCATAAACACACAAGTAATGTTCTATATGAGATCCTCATAATTAGGCTAGTTTAGTGAACTTACTCTTTTATAAGCACCCACATATTTATTTAATTGTTTCCACACTTTAATTTAGAAGATCAAAACTTTCTTTATCAGAAAGAAATGTAATGCGTGCAATTTTTATCGTTCTATTATTATCACATTATGATAAAATTATAATTATGAATAATTTAAGAATAATAATTAAATACAAAATGAATATTATAATTATAATCTGATCATAATTTTAGTTAAACAATAATTATTTTAGAGATTTTATCTTTAATATTAAGTACTAAATATAATTAATAAAACACATAAAGATAAAAAATACATCTATTAAATAAATTAATAATGTCATAAATTAATTGCATCCAATCAATTAACTATCAGGGTGCCAACTAACAATCTCCTATTAATACTAAAGTTAATTACCCACGTATCTAATGTCATATTCATCCATACGTTGATAATGTCTCTTTGAGACAAACAACTTAGTGAAAAGATCTATAAGATTCTCTTTAGTGACTATTGGCTTTAACGTTATGTCTTTTTACTATATTATCTTCCTAATTAAGTGAAACCTTATGCATACATGCTTGGACTGTTGATTAGACATTGGTTCTTTTTATTGTTCAATAATGTCATTATTGTTACAATATAATATTATTGACTTAATATTTTTAGGACTCACTCCACCTTCAATGATGAAGTTTTTAATCCAAACTACTTCTTTTGTTGCCTTAGAGATTGAAATTTACTCTACTTTGATTGTAGAATCAATAATAGTTATTTGTTTGAATTTTTTCAACTTTTTGCATCATCATTATGATAAAATTATGATTATGATCATGTTTCATCGTGATCAGACTGAAACTCACATTTGAATAACCTTAAACCCTTAGTTTAGCTCCTTTATAGATCAATAAAAGACATCTTGAGTTCTTCTTAAATACTTTAAGTGTTTTTTATAGCCATTTGGTGACCATAATTAGGGTTGGCTTGAAATATGATTGTTATGCTCAAAGCATAACAAGCATTTAGTTTTGTACATAACATCACATACTTGATTGATCTAATAGCTAAAGCATATAAAACATAATCTATTTTTATCTCTCTCTTCCTTTATCTTTGAACACATACTCTTTGAGAGAGAAATCCTATGGAATATAGGTAAGAACCCCTCTTTAAATTCTCTTTTCTAGACCTATTTAGTAGTTTTTCTATGTACATAGACTTTGATAAACCAATTAACCTTTTATTTTTAACTATATTTTTATAGATATTTATTCCCATAATATAGTCTATTTCTCTTATTTCCTTCATGGAAAAAATATCGAACAACCAAATCTTTATAGATTAAAGCATTGATATATCGTTTCTAATTAGTCGTATTCATATATAATATTAAAAAGATAGTTGCACCTCTCTTACCTTTCTTATAAACACAAGGTTCATCCACATTTTTTAATAAAATTAAACCTTTTAATCTTCTCATCAAAATGGCTTTTCCAACTTTTTGACTCTTGCTTAAGTCTATAAATGGACTTTTAAAAAATGCATATTTGATTTTGAGAGCTCTTAGGTTTATATTAACTATTCTACTCGTTAGCTCTTTTTTTTTCAATTTTAGACAAATAATTTTTAGGTAACATTATAACAATAACAATACTCAGTAGAAATTCCACTGAGACGCGGGGCCTAGGAAAGTTTAGTAGTACACAATCTTAACTCTAACTAGTAGAGAGATTGTTTCTAAATAACCCACATGAAGGGGAAAATAAATAATAAATATATAAATAATAAATATATAAATAATAAAATAGTAATTAAAAATGATAATAAAATTAAGTAAAAATATAAAATAAAATGGTTAAAAAATTAAAAATAAATAAATAAAAATAATATATAATATATAAAATAAAATAAAGTTAATAATAAATAATAAATAAAAATAATAACTACATATATTATAATAATAATAATCATAATCATAATCATAATCATAATCAAAATAATATTAGTAATCATAAACATAATAATAATAATAAGAAAATTAATAATAATGATAATAATATCAGTGGTAATAGTAATGATGATGATGATGATAATGATAATAATCATGATGATGATGATGACAATGATGATGATGATGATGATGATGATGATGATAAGTAATTACCTCTTAGGCTAGCTACAAGAGGCAAAAGCTAAAAGATTAAAGAGGACTGCGATGATCTCTTTACGAGAGATTTTTTACCTAAATCCACACAACACAACAACAATGACTTAACCATTTATCGCAAAAATATAACAATAGTATGATATATCTACGACAAAAAAAGTCAAATTTAATATCCTATATTAAAAATGTAAAAACAAAAAGTAAACTTTTATGATAAAAGTTATCATATTCAAAATTCATTTTTGATTTTTCAAGTAATTCTAAAACCTCAAAAATTAACAGTGTTCCACCTTTCACCAAAGAGAATAGAGATTAACAACAATATTCACATTATAAAAATATTGAAATCAAATTTCATGAATAATTTACAAAATAAAATTTATACATAAAAATTAAATTAGTTGAACCTATAAATTAAAAAATGCTAATTATGACTAAATAAATGAAAGAGAGATAAAATGCAATTGAAGAAGCAAAAAAGAGATAAAACTATCAAGTATGATATATGCGAAAAGAAAGATAGAAAAATTACCCGAATAAGCTTCAATTCAAATTGAAATTTTACTTTGAATTGCAATTGACAAATATCATATGTAATCAAAATTTCAAATTCCAATTTATTTGGATAAACTACAATTGACATAAGAATGAAAGAAAGATACCTAAAATTTAAACTAAGATTCAATTCAAAAATAGAAAATTCAATCCAGATTGAAAAAGCTATTATAGTCATAATCAAATTTCAAATTTATCCAGTCTTCAAACCAAAAGATCTATTGAAAAAATCTAAAATTTAAAGTAATAAAATAAAATAAAATGAGGCTTAAGAGAATAAATGAGATGTATTTCTGACCTAAATGGGAATGTTGTTAATGAAGGCAAGGCCAAGGCGAAATTCTTGAATTTAAGGCCTTCTCTTACTAAATTTTAATTAGAAAAATGTTAATTTTGGTATTTAGTAGGAGCAATTTCATTTTGAAATGCTCACTTCCACCACTATTTTACCTCCTAAAAAGAGGTTTTTGTATGTATGATGACAAAACAAGCTATTTTTTCACCAAATTAAGATTGATGTTTGCTTGTTAAATAAATTCATTTAAATATTTTAAAAAGAACCTCTTTCCAAACTTGTTTTTCTCAAGTAGAAAACTCCTATGTTTTAAAATAACTTTGTAATTGGTAGGCCTTAGGAGACTGCCCTTCCCGCCCTTACTCAGGATCGACCTTAGTTATGACTATAATTAATAAATTATGAAAAGTTTGAATTTTTTTTTACAATGAACCTTTTATTTTTTTAAGGGCTTTAAGAAGGAAATAAAGTACCCCAAATTATTAAACTCAAAAATATACAACAAGCATAAGATCTTACTAAGATGCAAGAGTTGGTGGCTTTATATTGTTATGATTAATTGAAAACCAATCTTAAGTGTGTTTACGGTTGTCAAATTTTTTTCATGACTAGTGGAGGAGCTAATGCTTACAAAAGTAATGAAGGATGTTGTTTAGGCATTTTTAAGAGTATATATGAAAAGGCAAGGAATATATGGGGAAGTTAAGATGACAAAGACCATGAATAACAAAATTTTGGATGAGAGATAAAGTCAAGGATTATGATTTTGGTGTTATAAAAATTTTGTAAATGAACATAAATGTACAAAAACAATGGTGAAAAAGAAAGTAAGGAATGAGTAGAATAAGAAGAGTCAATGGAACATTAGGAACAAACCACTATTTCACTTTAAGTAATATTAGAAGTGGCTTCAATGAGTTATTAGTAGTTTAAGTAGTTAAGAATTGGTTAGGAGAGCTATTGCATATATTAATAACACAAGGAGGAAGTACACAAGTTTATGGATTAAAAAATTAAGATTAAGGGAGATGATGAGATGAAAAAACCTAAACCATTGTTAATAACTCTAGAAGGAGGAATGAAGTTGAATTGTCAAAAGATTTGTAAGAACTTTTATTTATCCATAAACGAGCATTATTTTACAACTAACGCACTACTCATTGATATTGATGGAATATATATAACTTTGGAGGTACAATAGCTATCATCTTTAAATGATGTTATTTGCATTTATAAAAGAGGAACATTGAAGTTTGAGTTGTAAGAGAAATGGGTAGAATTATACGGTGGTGTGAAGAAACATGTGGTAGTTACTGAAGAAAGTTAAGTCCACATGTCAATTATTCTGATTGAAAATTAATACATTAGTAGAGTATGGCTATTCTCCTAATGTCATCAACATGCTTATTAGATTACTCATAACTGATGATGCTTAAGAAAATCAGGAATTAATGGTTAATTGGTTATTGAAGGAATTTGATGACGACTTTATGGAACCTAAAATGTTATCCTTAAGAGATCACATAATCACAAAAGTACCATAAAAAAGGATCAAATGTTATTAACTTGAAGCTTTACAATTATTTTGGATTATAGAAGGATGCAGTAAGGAAATAGTGCAAGATTTGCTAATACAAAGGATTATACAACATAGTATAGGGATGGCAATCTAGGTCAAGCTAATTTGTCCAAACTTTGGATTAGGATCAGGTTATGAAAGGCTAGTTTGGTCTGAGATGAGCTACTAAAATGATATCATTTTGGTATAAATTATCAAAATGATGTTCTTTGGTTTGTAAGTTTAAGAAACTAAATACCAAAACAATGTCATTTTTGTCAATCATATGAAAATGACACCATTTTAGTTGCAACCTAATCAGGCTTGAATCACATAAATGGATGGTGGACAAGTTGAACTCAGCCTGATCCATTTTCAACCCTAGTATAGTGAAGGCCCTTTCTTATTTCCCATAGTGCTGGTGAGAAAGAAAGACAACATTTGGAGGTTTTAGATTATAAGACATTGAATCAATATTCTGTGAAGGATAAATTCTATATACCTTTGATTAAAGACTTATTTGATGAGTTAAGTGGGTTTGGTTAGTTTTCTAAGTTAAATTTGAGATTTGGTAACCATTAAATTATAATGAAGGAGGATGACATTGATAAAGTGACATTTAGAACTTATGAAGATCAGTATAAGTTCTTGGTCAGTAGTTAGGGATAACAAATGAACTAGTTACATTTGTTATTTTGATGAATTCCATATTCTATACTTATTTGAGAAAATTATGCTAGTACTTTTCAATGAAATCTTGGTTTATAGCACCTCTTTTTAGCAACATATAGAGCATTTAAGTGTTGAAGGTGTTGAGTGAGCATTCCTTATATTCCAAGGCTAGCGAGTATTCTTTTGCAAGTAACTAAATATAATATTTAAGACATGTAATTAATGCATAAGGGGTTCCGATTGATCTTAAGAAAGTTGAGACAGTCAAAAATTGGCCAATACCTACAAATTTGAAGCAATTTATAGTATTCCATAATTAGATAGGTATTATAAGAGATCTATCAAAGGTTTCGGTCAAATTTGTAAGTATATGACCTTATTACTAAAATGATTGTTTTTGGTGGAATGAATAACCTGACAAGGCTTTTGAAGAATTAAGGATAACCCTCACTTTGGCTTTTATATTAGTTATTTCAAAATTTTTGAAATATTAAGGTAGATGCAAGTGATGTGGGTATTGATGCAATAGTTATGCAAAATGGACATTTCAATAAAATTTGTAAGTAAAACACTTTCTCCTAAGTATGTTGGCCATTCAACCTATGAGAAGGACTTATTGGTTCTAGTAGTGGCAATAAAGCAGTGGTCCTACTATTTGATACAAGACATTTTATAATGCAATGGACTATAAAATTTTGAAACATTTGATGGAACAAAAAGTGACCGCTTCATCCCATTAGTATTAGTTTCATATATTGTTGGAGTTTGATTTTGAATAAAATATAAGAAAGGAGTAGACAATGGAGTCGTTGATGCATTATCAAAAGTAAGAAGGTTTGAGTTATATGCCATTATGGTTGCAAATGTTAATATTGAATTATTACAAAAAATTAAAGGGAGTTAGGATGATCCTTGAATTTATGATTTGATTAAACAATTGTTAAAAAGAGGGTTGAGGGATCAAGTTAAACAGATTATTAACCTATTAGAAGAGACTTATAGGTAGTTTTTATATAATATTGATGACTAAAATAATTTTACGTTTCTTTGATGGTCCTATAGGAGGTCACTACAAGTACATGGAAACCTATAAAAGGATGCAAACTTATTTTAAATGGAAAAATATGTAAGGGAATATTAAAGAGTTCATTAGAGGACCTGAAGTGTGTTAAAGTAGTAAATATAAAAAGTTAACCATGTTACAACTTCTCAGTATGACACAACAATTTTCAAATAAGATCAACTTAAATTTTATTGAAGTTTAACTAAAATTAGAAGGAAAATATATGATTTTGATAGTGGTGAATTGATTGAGCAAGTATGCTAATTTTTTGACTCTTTCCTATCTATATTCAGTTGCTAGTGTAGTTAGAGTATTGTGGATGAAGTCTATGAGCTACATGGTATGCCTTAAAATAATTACAAGTGATAAAGATCACGTGTTTTGTAGTGTTTATGACAAGAGTTTTTCAAAATTCAAAGAGTAAATCTTCAATTATCGATTGAATATTACCCTCAAGTCTAGAAATGTCAATGGCCAGCCCGTGGCTTGCGCAGACCGGGATGGGCCAGTCTGTGGCCTGGCCCGCCGGCTAGCTGACCGGCTCCTGGCCTGGGCCTGCCAACCCATATATTTTTTTAAAAAAAAAATTAAAACGACATCGTTTTGAAAAACGGACTGACCACGGGCCGACCCGTGGTCCGCGCGGGCCGACCATGGTCAGCCCGTGACTCGGCCGGGGCAGACCATGGTCGGCCCGTGGGCCGCCTAACCCAGGCCAAAAACAAGCCGGGCCGGAATTGACATCTCTACTCAAGTTGATGAATAGACAAAAGTAATAAACATAACTTTAGAAACTTACTTTAAAATGTTTGAGTCATGACTATTTACACAAACGGTTGTAATAGTTTCCTTTAATTCTATAGTGGTGTGACCTTGGTTTTTATTATTTTTTAAAGTTTTGTAAGATTACTCACTACCCTTGTATACTTCTTATTTTGCTGGAGACTTAATTTGACTAGAGTGGATCAAACTTTTGTTGATAAGAAGAAAGCATTGCAGTTAATTAAATTCCATATGAATAAGATTCAAAACTATGACAGAAAAAGAACTAACAAAAAATTTGAAACTGGTGACTAGGTGTATGTTAAATTACAATCTTATAGGCAACAAAGTATACAAAGAAGAGCATTGCATAAATTGTATTTCTTGTTCTTTGTCCCGTTTAGAATTGTTGATTGCATTGGCGAAAGTTAGCGTTGCCTAATTCCTATCAGCTCAAGAGATATGTGAATAATGTTGACCAACTTCATCAGTTTAACTTGAGATGAGTGATTTATCTTCTAAAATTCCAGTGACCAATTTAAAGAAACGTATGGACTATAGATTGTTAAAAAGAGCATTAGATAAATGACGAGGCGATGACATTTAGAAGGATTGCAGGAGATAGTTTAGAAAACCACATCGATAAAGAATTTAAAAAAACGACTGGAATGGAGTCAGTTGTTATTAATTAAAAGGGTAGGAGATTAGACAAGTGGTTATACAGAAGAGGCTAACGGGGGCTTGGTGACAGCTATTTTGATTGTTAATGTTTATTGTACAAAATCTCTAACTAAATTTTGATAAACGGAAAGCATTTTGCTAATTATGTCTTCATCTTTCTGTTGGGAAATCGAGTCAGGATCTGATCCGAACCGTAGCGAAATAATCACGAAACTTTTTCGTGACTTTTGATTTCTCGAAAACTAAGATCTATTTAATTCTATAAAATGATTAACACAAATCAAAATAAAGCGGAAATTTAATTCGTACCTTATTCCGAAGCTTGATCTTTATCTTGATGCATCCTTCGAACTGTTTCTGAAACCGATCCGTCTTAACTACCGTAGCTGCACATGTTGGACCCCGATTTCGGAGCCCAACTCATGCTCTGATACCACATCTGTTGGGCCCCATTTTCAGAGCCCAATGTTCATGCTCTGATACCAAACTCTGTTAGACCCCATTTCCGAAGTCTAACTCGTGAGTCATACTTGAGCACATTATCTTGTATGGTCCTTTTGATGGAACCCCATTAGCCAATTAGGCTCGTCTTCCTTCTCATAACATCCCAAAATTTCTATAATTGAGCGCTTGACATACGACTATCCATTCTTATGTTCATATCCTCACTCGTCACCCTAAACACATCACTCGATTTATCTCTTATTTCCATAACCAACTAAGTACCTTTCAAGTTCCATTCAAGCCTAAATGTACCATAGATAAGCAATGATAAGCCCACATGTACATGATTTGGGACAAAAAGCGTAACTTTCACTAGGGATGTCGGATTAAGACCATTTAAG
>JANQAP020000100.1:6462703-6472877 GCA_026874005.2 Erythroxylum coriaceum
CCATTGGAAAACTATGATTAAGTTTTTTTAATAGCTTAGTATTGATTTGTGATAATCAAATGACCTTTTTGCTTTCATGAAAGTAATAGATGATAAAAATAGTTCCTATATAAGTGGAAGTGATGATAAAGACATCACACTTATGACTACAAGAAGTTTTTGAAAAAAAAAAGAACTTTTATAAAAGAAAAGACTTAAAGGAAGATGAGGTTGATTCACACTGTAAGTAACATTATTTATTTATACTGATCCAAGGGAGGTTCAAATTGATGTTTGATGATAACAATACATAAATACTAATAATGAGTTTGTTATTTTGATGAGAAGCTATATAAGAACAAAATGTAGCCTTGTATAACTCAAGAAGATATTTTGTCAAGATGATAAAGACAAGTTGAAGTTTGCAACCTTAAAAGTGAATATCAATTCAAGAACAAAAGAAGGTTAAGAAACATCAAGTTCACTATATACTTTGTAATGTTAATTGTAATCTCATTTTATTACTTAGAGCATAAATGCATAAATGAGTCTTTTTTTCATAAAGAGATATCAAACCTTCTGTTCTTAAAAGGAAAGTCTTTTAAAAATGCTTAGAAATTGTAGCCTATCCTTGATTAGCAATTTCCTTTTGATCATTAGCTATAGCAAAAAAGAGACTCAGGGAGGGAGATTGTTTGGCAACCTAGGTGTCATTTGTCCCTTTTCTCTAACTACCTCTTTACTAGAAGAATTGGTGTATGAATTGAGTTGGTGTTCTGAATAAATATACTTATACTTCATTCTTGAGTTAGAATCGTAGTGCGAAATGATATACATTAGTTCGTTCAAGACCCTATTCCAAATGGTTCCCCCTAATCCATATCTATACCCTAGTGTTTATATCATAACTTTCCTCTAGAGCTACAATATGGGAGAGTGAAAAACAAAGCCTATACTTAAACCGATTGTCGTAGAAAAGAGAGGCAGTTGCACTATTGCTAATTTGGCATTTGAAATAGGGTTTTAGCTCATTCCTTAGTTCCATTAGTTGTCTTAGGAATTAAGAGAATGAATTAGTAACCTCAATTTCCCATACTCTTCCTTTTTAAAAGGTTGGAGTGCATCCATCAAACCCATAGGGAGTCTTTATTATCAATAAATCTCCATAATCTATCTCAAAGTAGCAAATTGTTCTTAGTTATGCCATGGCCACCTTCCTCAATACGTTTGCAGACATCTTTCTAAGTCACTTTATAGTAATTTCCTCCCGCTCTTCCTCTAGCCCAAAGAAATCATCTAAGTAGCGTCTCTATGGATTTGGCCAACCATTAGATAGAAAATTATGTGATGACTAATAGACTTGTAAAGATCTTAAGATACCCTTAATTAATTATACTTTACCTGCATTTGAGCAGGTTACTTTAGCTTGTGATTCGTTTTTGTAGCTTCTTAATAATGGGGAGACATGCACTATGTTTCAGTTTCCTAGTGGCTATAGGGAGAACCATATAAGTGAATGAGGGGTGTTTTGGCTTGAAGCCTTAATAATTGCTTATTTATAGATTTAACTTTTGGAATTGTTATGGTCCAATCCTGATAACTTCTTGAAGATTGTGAGGGATTACATTAAGGTGCTAACTAAGGATGTGTGAGCTCTAAAGAACAATATATGATCATCTGAAACAAATAGAGAAACAAGGCCTATTTTCTTACATTTTTTGTGGTACCTAAAAGTTAGGTTGAGAGAAACGATGGCTTTGATCAATCTAGATATACCCTCTATGTAATAGCCAGTTTCCAAAACATTACTCACAAGTAGAGTCTTAGACTATTGAGTCACATGAGTTTTTGTCATTAAGAATTTATGAGGTGCATTTCATTCACATACATATTATTAGCATACACATATGAATTATGATTTTGTACACAATGCAAAGATAGTATATGTAATTAATTGACATGTTTTGGGGTATGAAAGATTAAAATGAACATGATGTGATACGTGAATTATTATGTCTTGAATTTTGGTTTGATGGATTACAATTATTATTTTGTAATTAATTGTTACAATTGGGAGATTTATGAATTTATATGTATTTTGGACTATGAAAAATGCCAAGTAGCAAGACAAGTTGACACATGGCAGTAGAAATAAGTGAAAAGTGGCATTAGAACTGAGTGAAAAATGGCTTAGATAATTAGGTGACAAATGGCTTAGAGATTGAGAGACAAATGAACTAATTATTAAGTGACATTTGGTACTATAAGTAGAAGAAATGTGGTATGGCTCTTTATATGACATGTGGCATGATAGGTGTCATAACACTTGCCACACACCTATCCCACACGTTATACACACATGAAAGATCATCTTTCAATTTTACTTTTTACTAAATGCTTTCTTCTTCATTTCTTCTTCTCTCATTCATGATAATCTCACCCCACACTCATGACTTTGAGTTGCTAACATTCAACACTTTGCCACTCCAAAATTTGGTTGTCTTCACCTTATTGATGAAAACCAAACCTATTCCACCTTACAATGGTGATGATCGTGTAAGCTTGGAGAGCTAGGGTATTTGATGATTTAAGAAGCTTTTGAGCTAAACAAGTAAGTAAAACAATGTTCTTTATGGCTTGTTTCAATAGAAGCACTTATGATGATTGTTTAGGGATGGATTGATAGTGAAAATGGTGTTGATGAAATGTGCTGGAAATTGATCAATGAAAGGATACAATCATGTTCTGTTTTTGTGTAAATGATAAATAATAGTTTATAAATTATTTTATGGATGATTTTGAGTTAGAATTGAGGTGATATTGATGAGGAATTGAGGTGTAAATAGTGAACTATGAAGAAGATGTTTTGGATTTAGTATGTAGGGGTTAAAATATGGAAAAATTGAAGGAGAATTGCGAGAAAAATTTTTAGATGACTTATCCCATGATCTTGGGAATGCCTCCACAATCGTGAGCAGTGCATTGAAATTGAAATCTTCTCTTTTGAGTGATTATTGAACTAACTAAGGATAAGTTACTTTACTTTGGTGCATTTAGACTTAATTGAGGCTTGAAATGAACCTAGTTTGATACTTGATTAATTGGTTAAAGTGTTTGATATGTTTAGGTTGTTAATTGAGGTTATAACTTAAGGAATGGATTGTTGATATCAATGTATCTAAAATCTGAAAATTTATGAATGATATAGGAATGAAAGTGTTCTTAGGAATGTAAATGTGATCCAAAGGATATGAGTAAGGTGTATTAGGTATGAATGAATGAAAATTTGGACATTGTATGATTATATAATACTAGAAAAGGATCGGTGAATGTATGATTGATGAAATTAGAATAACCAAGTTTACTTGAGGTATAAGCCTAATTGCAAACTATTTATATCAAGGAAAAACCGAGAAGCAAAAGTTAAATCTTCGAAAACCTTATGGAGAGAAAAACATAAAAATCTCCGTTTTTACCACTCAATCTCGTCACCACTCTGATACCACGTGTAATACGTAACAACATCTTAGTTACGTACCCCATGTCAAATGTAAAAAGACAATAAACGAAGAAATACAGAAAATACGTGATTTCAGTTCTATAATTTCAAACGAGCTTTAGGAAGCTGAAATGAGCGTGAATCTACCGTCGTCTTCACTAGAATCCATCACCAGGACGCGATCAATGTCTTTCTACAATTTTTTCAAAACGTAATCTCTCTTAATGGGTCAGAGAATCCTTATGCTTACAATTGATATGAGCAACTACAGGAGACTTTAATTTTTATATATAATTTCTATATCGAGCTCCCCATTACAAGACAAATATGGATCCGATTTACACTAATTGAAATCCATTTTTCACCCAAACTTCGACTCATTGACTCATTGATTTAGATTATTTATTGCGCCATTTTATTATCTTCATCCAAATCAAATTACATAACTTAACCGATAATTTATTTAAAAACTAAATAATACAATTAAATGTTATCCAAACTTCACGAGAAAGGACAAAAATGTCCAACAGGTCCTACATATTTCTCTTCGGATGGTGAAGTTTCTATGGAAGAGTTTTTAAATGCCGAGCAAAATTGAGGAAATTGACGTGAACTCAGGGAAACTGGAAAGGCTAACCCTTTTACGAAAATAAAACAGACCAGGAGTATATGAGAAGCTGAACGTGTGGGACGACTCTTGAGAAGAAATTAGAAGAAACAAAGGGAACACTAAATAAGATACGATAAGAGGTATAGTCAGTCACATTTACAAGGTCAACAATTTCTTGTCACAAAATTCACAAAGTAAACAATAATCTCAGCTTTCAGCAGCTCTGAAGATGGTAAGCAAGGAGAGGAAAAGATTAATGATGTCCAGATACAAAGAAACGGCAGCCCAGATGTACTCGTCGTAAGAATAGCGCTTGATTAGGTTGTCGGTGTCGTACACAATGTACCCACAGAATATGATTGAAGCCAGGCATCCATAGACCATGATAGAGATTCTACCCAGTGGGAATAGTACCTGTTACAGAAATTGACCCAAAAGAAAGCGTAACCAGGACAGTCTCTGAAAGTTGAGCACAGCTGAATGGAAAACTCACCTGAATCAAAGCAAAAACTATAAGAACAAGGACAGCACCAAATAAGAAAGGCCCAAGGAAGTTGAAGTCATGGCCTCTCCTAGCCGCCCAAAACGTGTAGAGTGTAAGGCTTACGACCACCACAGTTGTCAGAATCACAGATTCCAGAATTACCTTACCTGTTGCCAAAATGAGTCTTTAAGTTATGTAAAGCAATCATATTGCACAAGGATTCCAGCCTTGTTCATATATTTTGGATCACAAGTAGAATATATATCCTACTTCACG
Source organism: Erythroxylum coriaceum (assembly GCA_026874005.2). Lineage (NCBI taxonomy): Eukaryota > Viridiplantae > Streptophyta > Magnoliopsida > Malpighiales > Erythroxylaceae > Erythroxylum > Erythroxylum coriaceum. The sequence continues at coordinate 6,467,552 of JANQAP020000100.1, forward strand.
TTGTATTGAAATGTGAATGCATCTGCTTTGCTAAGAGCAAGGTGTAATGAACGCCTAAGCAACTTGAAACAGTGATAAAAACGTTGAGTTAGCAGAAGATATCCCATCCGCATGAATTTTAGTTTTATTAACAGACCATTCACGTGAGATTTTAAATCAACATGCTAATAGTTTTCAGTTAGGTCCGGTGGAGATTGTTGAAGAAGCCAAGACCTGATGAAGAGTCTCCTAGACGTCTTGATTTGCATCTAGACGCATGAAGAGGTCACCTAGGGTGAACATTTCCAAGCAATTTTAACAAGCCTCTGTTTGCCTAATCCTAGGCCCTTTATACTTCAATCAAAACTTCTCCTTTTCATTCCAGGGACTTGTAAGAAACAGCTAGTCATCCAGCTACCCACAAATCGTAAGCAATAAAACACCATTGGCCCAATGATATCACAAAGTGACAGATTCCATAAATAAATTCTCACTTCAACCGGAACATGTAAGTCGCAGAATAAAAGAAAAACAAAGGGAAACAGGCCCTACCCTTGGTAAATGCACAAGTCAGTCCAACAGCGAAGGCGAGAGAGACCGTAAAAATCCCGAGGAGGAGGTAATTCACCGGATGCTTCTGGTGGTAGAAGTACAACGGACACAAAACTGCACCAGTTACCCACACCACACTCAAAATTTGACCACAACACCAAGCCAACACATAAAAAAAAAAGGAGAAAACAAAAAACAAAAACAAACGCATACCAATAAAGGGCATAAGAATGAGCACAATATACAGTGCCAACCCTGCACCAGTACTAACAAAGAAGACTGCAATGGGACGGACATAAACGACAACGGCGGCCACAGCGATGGTGATCAGTAATTGAACGGTTAAGATTGAGTATATCTTCCTAATGAAAGCCCACCGAAGCTCCGGACTCTCCAGCATCATCGGGTACAGAGGCCTTGCCCCTGCCTCCACGTCGTTTTTCCGGTTTTGCTGGGCCCACATGTTTGAAGGGAAATGTCAGAATCTGAAGTGGTTGGATGGCCGTAATCGGGAAGGAAAATAAAGGAGCGGAAGAGAAGTTGAGCGTGTTTGATTTACGGTTGGAGAAAACGGCGTTCCGGAGGGAAGCAGTTTTTAAAACAAGCGATTCTGCTTTGCAGTGCCAGCGAAGCTTCAAGATACATCCCGCGTGTTGTTGTTGCGTGGGAATAGGATTCTTTTGGAACGTGGCAGTCCGAAAAATGTACACGTGGACGTCTGTAGATGCTTTAATTATAAAACTTAAAAATGGAATAACGAGTTACAAACAGTTAATGTTGTTAGTCATTTTAGTTTTCTTTTGAAAAAAGAAAAAGAAAAAGAAAAATTCCAGTTCTATGCCGGCGTAGAGGTAAGATTTTAGGTTTCTAAATGCCTTTGTTATACTAAAAAGGTTTACCCAGTTCATTCTTTTTCTTATGGTCTTTAGCGACGATTCTTAGCTTGGAAGCAACCTCTTAATCTCACTCATCTGTAAAGTATTCAAAAAGAATGAGAAATGAACCATTGAACTAGAGAAACAAAGAAAGCAAATTTAAAAGAAATCGTTTTGAGTCGTAATACGTTTTCGAATAAAGCATTTTAGGATATTCAAAATACTATAGTCCCTCTCTTATGAGTTCTGATTCCAATTCCGCCGCAGTCTAATTGATCAAAGAATATGGCATTTACTTGCATGAGGATAATTTGCTTAGTTTGCGCTATAAGACTCGCTACGTAAGTCTTTATACCAAATTCCAATCGTTAGTTGAATGACAAGGTCATCTAATCGGGACACGCCCATGCTTCACTTACATCATACTTTTCACTTACACCATACTTATGAACACATCTTGAGCTTAGAATAATAAAGAATGGCGCTGCAAACTTCTTAAGTGGATACACGCTTCTCGAGGGCGATTGGAATTTCCAAATCGAGCACCTACTCCTAAAAGGCCCTTTTTACTAGTGACTTCTCGGCCTTTCCACTCTCTTGTACTGGGTTCTCTTACTTTTTGATAAAGGTCAACCGGATACGATCTTAGACAACTCTAGAAACACTTAACTAGGATCTTGGTAGTCTATTGTTTATCACTTTTATTACAGCCATACAATCTTAAAAGTTTTTGAACGTAAGTGACGGTTTCTATTAGGTAAAAGTTTATTTTTATTAATTTTGACGATAATTTTATAATATTTCAAAATTTAAAATTGATTTATTTTTTATATAAGTAATGATATATTTTTTAAAAGAAAACAAAATTATATAATAAATGTTTCCTTTATTATAGAAATCTTCCTTATGAGCTTACCTAATCTATTATAAATAATTTTACAATATCTAAAAGGATCTTACAAATTACAATCGTGATATGATAATTTGTCTTAACATCTGGATACTAGAAGATTTTATTAAATATAGTATTGAAGGTTTAAAGTCAATTCAAAATATAAGAAAATAATGACTAGTTGAAGAAGATGTCTATTTAAGGAAGACCCACTGCATTTGTAAATAAGGGACATACATCAAACTTTCGAAATACAGCGATAGCATCAATTCTTTTGAAAGTAATATCATTGTCAAATCTCTTGTGCTTTAGAAAGTGAAAATAGTTTTGAGAAAGATCATTGAAGCTCATATCGAGCAAATTACATTTTCATTTATTGAGAACTTGTAGAGGCTAGTTAAATACTACTAGTTTGAAAGTTAGAGAACCTTGAAAAATATGTACTCGTGAGCTTGAAGAGGATCGTCAAATTACTACTTGGGATTTTACTAAAACACTCAAGTTGGATATTTGGGGACTGGATGTAAGCTTAGTTATAAGCTGAACCAGTATAAATCGATTGCATCATTCCTCTCTCCCTTTAACTTTTAAAATTTTGCATTATAATATGTGTGTGTGTTCATTTTAGCAAAAGGCTCCTTCACTTTTATAATAAGCTCTTTCTGTTGTTCATTTTAGCAAGAGGCTCCTTCACTTTTATAATAGACTCCATCTGTTTTCAACTTGCAATATGTTCCTTTCAATTTTAACAAGCACCTTCTGTTTTGACAGGATTTATCATTTAACAGACTCCTACCGTCTAACAAGCTCCTATCATTTAACTAGCTTCTATTGTCTAACAGACTCCTATTGTTTTAAACTTTAACGGGCCCTTGTGTTTTCTTTATCATTTGATATCAGATAGAGATTTCACATTTTTGTGTTTTACAATACGTGATAGATCATGACAAACAATTTAAGAAGCCTTAAAGGACAATCTATTTCAAAGCCCCCTTACTTACAATCGAAACAGCTACTCATACTTGAAAGAGAGAATGACAATCTATCTCCAACATGTAGATATTGAAGTCTAGAAAGCCATCAGAGTTGGAGCTACACTTCCCGCCACAGGAAACGTGGAAGTATGGTCTAATGTTAGCAGAAGAAATGCACAACTAAATGTTAAAGCAAAACATTATTTGATTTGTGCACTATCTCCAGAAGAATATGAAAAGATATCCTATTGCTCTACAGCAAAAGAAATGTGGAATACACTTTAAATCACCTTTGAAGGAACGAATGAGGTAAAGAAACATAGAATAAGCTTTTTAGTGAATCAATACGAAACTATTGGCATGAAACAGGGAGAAACCATAAATCAATTCTTCAGATGGTTCAACGACATCATCACGGCTTTAAAGAACTTGGGAAAGATATATCCCAACGATGAGCTCATAACGAAGATTCTAAGATCACTATTAAAGGAATGGAGACCTAAGATGACAACTCTAAAAACTACAAAGGATCTAGACACTATTTCACTCGACTGGCTACAAAACTTGATGATCCTTGAAACCGAGCCTAAGTGAGATAAAAGATCCTCCTATAGAAGAGGAATGACACTAAAAGCAACCTGGTCAGATGAGGATTTTGAAAGCTTTGAAGATGAAGAGCCTGAAGAAGTCAGCAACGTCTGTCTTATGGCTAAATTAAGAGATGATAAGGTATATTATTCTGACTCTGATATTAAAGTTGATGAATTGAGAAATGCATATCATGAATTGTATGATCAGTACAAAAAGTTGACAGTGAAGTATTTCAAAGAAATTGCGAATCTAAAAGCAATGATGCATCTCTGAAGAGTAAGATAAAATCATTGGAATCTACGAATGAGAATTTGGCAACCAAGAATATGTCTCTTAAGGTTGATTATAAGCAGAAGGTCTCTGAAAAGGAAGTTCTGGAAGAAAGAGTAGCCAAGTTGGAAAATACTTTGTTAAGAATGATTCTGATAAAGTGAGACAATTAGAAGAAAAAGTTGCCGCCCTAAAACTTGAGAAATAGATATCTGTTGGAAAGATCTTATCCCTAGAAAAAGATCTTACAAAGTTCGTTGATGGAAGGAATAACCTTGATGCATTCCTTGGTAGTGGTAAATGTGTTTTTGATAAGGTTGGAATATGTTACAATGAAAATCATAATTTTAGGCCAACAGTAGCTATAGTCAAAATAGCAGGAACCTAATACATGGTAGAAATTACAGCAACTCTCATTCATTTATTTTGTGCTTCTATTATGGTAGATATGGTCATATTAGTCATTCTTGTAATTTTCATAAAATAAGGAAATTATTTCAAATGTATGTTTTAGAGACTGAAAGGTCAAGCTACTAACCAGAAAAAACCCAAAATTTTGGGAACCCAAAATGAGATAATACTTTCTGCATATATGCTTCAAAACGGAGACAAGAGAAAATCAATGGATAGTTGATAATGGGTGTTCGAGACACATGACAAAATATTTGAAGATTTCTATGAAAAAAATAGTTTCGAAGATGGCGATCATCCTGATTACGTGATGAAGTTAACTAAGGCTCTATATAGTCTAAAGTAGGTGATAGCCTGTCGCTAACTACCAAATAATAAATTCCTTACTACCGAACTTTGCAGTAAATGACGAGCTAGGGTCGAACCACAGAGAGCTAGGATGCAAATGCTATTTCAAATGTTGCATCAAAAGAAAACAAAACATCCTGAAATAATGAAACGAGATAGCTAAGATTCAAAGAAGGTAAACAAAAAGGCAAACACAAAGCGAATTTAGAAAATACTAATAAAAATGGTAAAGAAGTAGGTTGGAGATATCTTTGAGATTCCAGAATATTCATTGATCCTTGAATCTAAATAAAAGGTAATCTCATCATGGTGTCAAACCCAATAAGCTTTAAAAATGCCCTAATCCCCACTATAACGTAGAATAGGCTCTCTAAGTTCAATAGCGAAGATGCATTAGGTACTAAGAAACAACTAACTTAGGCCACCTACTCATA
>JANQAP020000100.1:6620526-6638420 GCA_026874005.2 Erythroxylum coriaceum
GTTATGATAGTTCGAGGTTCTCTTCTATTATATTTATGATTAGATTGTTGCTTTGTTGGGTTGGAAAATCTCCGAACAAAAGCTAGTGGTTTGTTGTTGCCGAGTAACAATAAGGGTTTGTAAATTTCCGAGTAACAATAAGATAAAAACCCATTTGGCTAGTGTGGAGATCAGGGACTTGTTACATCTCTTATGCCCCATGAGGACCTTTTTCCCCTCGGATTCCTGCAAGGAATCCCAGCTCAACACCTTAAATCCACAGTTGTGGCTTCAAGTTGAAAGAGGGAAACTTTCAAAACTCTCCTCTTCCTCATCCATGTGAGTTTTGGTTTGGTGCTTAATAACCAAAACAATTGTCTATTTTTTTCAATAGATTCGGATAGTTACTTATTTTGTTTTCCTTCTTTGTCTGTCAACTATTTGCAGAGACTCCCTTCTCAAGATCCCTGAACCACTGGTTCTACCATTCTTTAAGCCGGCTGATTATGTAGAAGTTTTGGCTCAGATTCATGAAGAACTTGAATCATGCTCTCTTCAAGAGAGGTCTAGTTTATATTTGTTACAGTTTCAGGTCTTTAAGGGCCTTGGTGAGGTCAAACTCATGCGAAGAAGCCTCCGCTCGGCATGGCAGAATGCTAGCAACGTACATGAGAAATTGGTGTTTGGGGCATGGTTAAAGTATGAGAAGCAAGGAGAAGACCTCATTGCAGACTTGCTTGCTTCTTGTGGTAAATGTGCGCAAGAGTTTGGCCCAATAGATATTGGCTCCCAACTTCATATCAAGGCAAATTCAAGTTCCCCAAGTACTTTGAGCAATGACAACTTGAAATTGAATAATGTAGATTTTATAATTGGAAATGAGAAAATATGTTGTGATAGACAGAAAATTGCAGGCCTTTCTGCTCCATTTCAAGCTATGCTTAATGGGCCTTTCTCGGAATCACTTTGTGAAGAAATAGATTTATCAGATAACAACATATCCTCATCTGGGTTTAGAGCAGTAAGGGAGTTCAGTGTTACTGGAAACTTGGATGAAGTCCCTCCGGAAGTTTTGTTGGAAATTTTGATTTTTGCTAACAAATTCTGTTGTGAAAGGCTTAAAGATACCTGTGAAAGGAAACTTTCAACTCTCGTTAGCTCCAGAGAAGATGCTGTAGAGCTCATGGAATATGCACTTCAAGAGAACTCTCCTATTCTTGCTGCGTCGTGTTTACAAGTTCTTCTTCATGAACTACCTGATTGTTTGAATGATGATCGAGTGGTGGAGATATTCAGCAATGCTAATAAGCAAGACAGAACTACCATGGTTGGGCCAGCCACATTTTCACTATATTTTTTATTAAGTGAAGCAGCTATGAGTCTGGATCCTCAGTCCAATATGACAGTTTGTTTTCTGGAGCAATTTCTAGAGTCAGCAGAAGCTAGCTGGCAGAAAATGCTCTCTTTTCATCAGTTGGGTTGTGTGAGGCTCTTAAGAAAAGAATACGATGAAGCTGAACGTCTGTTTGAGGCAGCCTTTAATGAAGGGCACATATATTCTGTATGTGGTTTGGCTAGAGTGGGATATATAAAGGGTCATAAACTTTGGGCTTATAACAAGCTTAGTTCCGTTATTTCTTCTTCGTCTCCTCTGGGGTGGATGTATATGGAGAGATCACTATATTGTGAGGACAGTGAGAGGTGGGAAGACCTGGAGAAAGCAACGGAATTGGATCCAACTCTTACCTACCCTTACATGTACCGGGCTGCTTCTTTGATGAGGCAACAAAATGTTCAAGCTGCACTAGCAGAAATTAATAGGGTCCTTGGATTTAAACTTGCATTAGAATGTTTGGAACTTCGGTTTTGTTTCTATCTAGCTCTAGAGGATTATCAAGCAGCGATTTGTGATGTTCAGACAATTCTTACACTCTCCCCAAATTATAGGATGTTTGAGGGCCGAGTGGCAGCATCCCAACTTCGCACCCTTGTCCGTGAACATGTTGAGAATTGGACATCAGGAGATTGTTGGCTGCAGTTGTACGATAGGTGGTCTTATGTAGATGATATAGGGTCCCTCTCTGTCATTTATCAGATGCTTGAATCTGATATCGCTAAAGGAGTCCTGTACTTCAGACAGTCTTTGCTCCTACTCAGGTATGTTCTTGAACTTTCATAAGCTATACCATACCCATCCTTTCCTAAGGTTCATGTGCACTTGATCCATTCCACACTTCATTATGGAGCATATGCAACCGAACACTTTGCATTTGCAACCCTTCCCAAATGCCATTTTGCTCAACGTCCAAACATAAGAAACTAATGAGTTGTATTTAACTTTCTATTGTTGCAATGACAATGATTGCTTGGCCATCTTTAGGTTGTAGGTGCAATGACAATGATTGCTTGGCCATCTTTAGGTTGTATTCTTCCCATAGTAATCCCTTCTCCCATACTCTTTGAAGTTTAGAAACTTGGCATATCATGTCATTAGGATCCTTCTTTATTTGATCAGGTTGAACTGTCCTGAGGCAGCAATGCGAAGTTTACGATTAGCCCGCCAACATGCATCATTTGAACATGAACGTCTGGTGTATGAAGGATGGATCTTGTATGATACGGGTCATTGCGAAGAAGGACTTAGGAAAGCAGAGGAGTCCATCAAAATCAAGAGATCCTTTGAGGCCTTTTTCCTTAAAGCCTATGCACTGGCTGACTCTAGCTTAGATCCATCTTGTTCTTCAGTTGTTGTGTCACTGCTCGAAGATGCTTTGAAGTGCCCTTCAGATAGGCTGCGAAAAGGCCAGGTAATGTTTTTTTCCTGCCATTTTCATGGAAATGTTGAGATATGAATCTTATAGCCTTTGTCTTGAATCATAGGTCAATGACAAGCAAGTAAAAAATTTACATGAGATTTTGCTGTTTGTTTGTGATCTTTGGTTTGGGCCTTTTTGAGAAAAGTTTTTTCAGCATAATGGTCGGATACTTCTCCCATATAGTAAACGAACACTTGCATTTGATTTGCCATACATTTGAAAATGACAATTACACTATCATACTTGTCCTTGATCTCACTTTCTGGTAGTCTCAAAACATAAGTTCCTCGTATGAAAATTGTGTTCATATTGGGATGATCTTTAAGGTAAAGATGGGATCACAGATGCTGAACTACTTGATAAGGGAATTATTCTGATTTACTTGTCCCAATGGTTAAATGAATCCTGGCGTTTCTACTTTTGCAAACCTCAAGGTGTCTAGTTTAATAAACACTGGATGGTTTGTTTAATAGATTCAACAAGTGCATGTTCTTAGCCCCTGATCACTTTCGGATGATCCAAGAATGAGAGATTATCAGACGAGTCACATTCATGCTGGGTTGGCATGACTTGATGTATAAAATGAGTACCAAAGTTGCTGAATCACTTGAATAAAAGGGTGGTCTTGTACTCAAGCTGTTTAATTCTGGCTGGCATTAGTTGCTTCATCCTGCATAGGCATTGACTTAAGCTTTTATATGGCTCCTTATCACTTACCTATAAGATTAGAAAGATTTGGAGTGGCTGAAGCCCTGAGGAATTAAATAGCTTCAGTTTAACTAAGTAGAAATTTCGTGTTGACCATTTATTTGCTTGCTTTATGTTTGAGAGTGAATAGAAGAGTGCTTTTCTGCTCATTTCAGTTGGGTTTATCATGTTAATGATTAATCAAAAGGAATTGATAATGAGAAGAGGTATGCTTTAGATTTTTAGATATGTCTATGTCTGCTAATTTGAAGATCATTTCCTTGTCAACCAAGGGCAATGAGATTTGCTCAACATCCGTCCAGGATTTTACTGCTTTTCAGCACTACACCTTAAATTTTTTTTCTATTTTCTTATCATGTCCTTTTATATATATACTTGAACTGTATCACAGTCCTTTTTGTGTGGAGTGATATGTTTAATTTCATGCTTGATGGTTCATTTATGCATGTAAATGGGCATGTCTTAATGAAATATTCTTTCCCAGGCACTTAACAATCTTGCCAGTGTCTATGTTGATTGTGCGAAGTTTGACTTGGCAGAAGATTGCTACAATAATGCTCTTAAGATCAGGCATACTAGAGCACATCAGGGCCTTGCTAGAGTCTATTTTCTTAAAAATGATAAAGGTGCAGCATATGCTGAAATGACAAAGTTCATTGAGAAGGCCCGTAATAATGCATCTGCATATGAGAAGAGGTCTGAGTACTGTGACCGGGAGCTCACAAAAGCAGATTTGGAGATGGTCACCAAATTAGATCCACTTCGAGTATACCCTTATAGATATCGAGCTGCAGGTCAGTTGATTGTCTTGCTGCATTTAATTTTGGTAAACCTGGGAATTGGGACCAACCAATGCAACCAACCCAGCTAGTTTCAATCATTCTCTAATCATGCAGAAAAACATGCAAGATTAGTAATTTCATTACAAGTTGGAATGATTATAATTTGCCAATCAATGAGGAATTTAAAAATTAAAACCATATTGTTAACACTATAATTGGTTTGTTTATTTATTTGTTACATATGTGGTGGTGACAGTATTGATGGACAACCACAAGGAGAAGGAAGCCATTGCAGAGTTGTCAAGAGCAATTGCATTCAAAGCAGATCTTCACCTTCTACACTTACGGGCAGCTTTCCATGAGCATATAGGTGAAGTTTCAGCAGCTCTTCGTGACTGTCGAGTAGCTCTTTCTGTTGATCCAAACCACCAAGAGATGCTGGAACTCCATAGCCGTGTAAACAGCCATGAACCTTAAGACCAATGAGCATGTGCGCATCATTAATTTTCCTTCCAATCCATAGTTGTAATTTATATCCTCTCAGTATAAATATCTTATAACTTTTGTTTTACTTCATGCGAGGGTCCTTATCTTTACTTGATTATTTAGAAAGTTTTATTAAATGTTATGCACAACGAACGTAAATAACATACAAAAAGTTCACTACAAATAAAAATATGCGTTTATTAAGGAGGTTAAATAAAAATACACTTGAAGGCTAATTAAGAATATCTTCGTATCGTAATTTAGCCAATTTAAGAACAAAGTTGTAATTCTAGTACGGTTTGCCAAGGGCAATCACAAACTAACAATGGTCTTCGAGATGCCTATGCCCCGTCCTTTTTCACGAGCTGTAAAGATCTTTGCATTTGTTTTCGTTTCAGTTTTTAATGTTACTGCGGCAAAAGATGACAGTTAACCGCCTGAGAAGTGCCAGCCTACAGAATCATTGTGCATTGAACAAATAGACCTGCGTGAAGAGGAAGCAGATTCCTCCCAAGGTAAAGTTCCACGTCCAAGTCTGAGTCTTATGGTCTAAATTAAGTCCAAGCACAAGCCTCAGCCGATCAGTGACCAATTTCAGTTCAACCAAACCCTGTGGTAGCTCCAATTTTGCAAAACCATAGCTCGTCAAGCAGATAGCTTAATGTCTACATAACCCCCTCATTCCAAAGCCTCTCGCATGGCTACCAAATTCTTTATTTGTACTGATCGGTGATAAGGGTCCTGATCATCAATTATTTACTTGAAGGAGGTTGGAAATAAGGATGTCGAAGAGCATCATCAACAGTCAGTCGGTCCTCCTGTAACCACAAGTATACAGAACAGAAGTTCAGCATTTGTGGAGTAAAACAGGCATTGATACACATAATATCCCTCCAATGTATGTCAACCACTGGACTCACTCAAAGACCCACATAAACACCCTCTAGGAACAACCAATAGATGTAGTACAAATATAAGTTCAGATGGGGCCTCGTAGCTCAGCAGTCAATCAACAAAGTGTTTTAAGAAATAGAAAAACTTCAAACTTGTCCGAAGTCTGATTGGTACTATTAAAACATTGGTCACAAACCAATACAAATGGGTTAAAGCGACGCCATCTATGTTATTCCTAGTAATAACTGTTGAAAAATAAAAGTTCAGTTCTTGTTATTTCACAGAATCTCAAGAGCAACACCTTTTGAATTAAAAAAGCATTATATAAACATTCTTCATTTTAATTAGTAGTTAATAATTGAAAATATAGCAAGGAAAAAGACAATTTTGCAACTGAACTTGGATGATGTAAAAACTTACTGGGTCCCAAAGTAACAGTTGGCGGACCAACCTCAAAGCCCAAACATTCGGGAACCTGCAGGCATTGTGACACGTTTAGATAGGTAAAAGCCACAAGCTCAAAGTAACAATAAGCACAACAAATTTCAAACAAACCCCAGTTTTAGAGGATCTCTGCACTTTATTTGATGGGAAAAAAACTCTTCAGAACATTTCCATGATGCAGGTGACACTCCATCCTATGTACCAGAAAATAAAACTCTCTCAATAGAGAAACACTATCTATTCAATGAAGCATAGTATTATTTTTGAAATTCAAGCACTAACTTCCAAAAATTTGCATCAATAAATCCATCCAAACAACGATTTCCCAACACCCCATCTTTTAAAGGCTCTTCACACTTTTTTGGCGTTGAGCTCTAACGTTTTCTCTTTATTTCTTTGGCAGGTAGCAAATGTTATGAGCACTCAGGTGTAGGTTGTGGGATGCGGTAAAGTAAGGAGGGAAGTGGTTCTAGAATCAAACTACCTTAATTGTACAAGATAAATGATAACAAGTTTGTCTGTACCTACAAACTACTTGGGTCACATATCAACAGTTTGATTTGCTGATTTGGTGTCGGAAACTCTCAATATTCAGGATCCATCCTGATATTCGATATTATAATACTATAAGACATTTTTGGACTTATTTTTTGAGCCATAACTAGCAAACTACTTCCTCACCAACTAGAATTTGACTGCCTTCCACAGCATCATCAATTATGTTCAGTAGGATGAACAAACTGTATCATTAGCATCAATTCTCAGCGAAAAGAAGTACTTAAAATGGAAATTCCTATTTGAAAACAAAAACATGCTTGCACTACCAACACAATTTACTCTTGTTATTCTCTTCTTTTGTTCTTCCTATTGTTATTTCTTTCAATCTATTAGGTATATTGGTGAGTCACCAACTACCAAATGCTTCTCACTCCCATTCATCTAGGCATGAATCTGCCAAATGGGTAACTAATTGGCCAACTAAGAAATTTCAATGAGACACCTTCCGTTTCTCACTTTTCATCCATCTACCAACATTTTAGTCATTTAAAAGAAAAAACTAACCATATCAGCAAATGAACTCAATCTGTTATACAAGGCAATGTCTACACCACCACTTTCTACAACCTTAATCATCACTACAGGAAATAGAGAAAGACAAATACATTCAACTGTAAGACTTATCAATATCTTATCTCATAACAACAAAATCATGAGAATTAACGAGAACAGTTGCTATACTTACTTGGCCTATCGGACGATAATGCTTAGAGGAACTCCCTGGGATTAAGATGCATAACTCCATGAATGCCCTGAGTCTGGAAAAGAAGTGGAAACAATTTAAAGTGAACTTATAGAGAATTAAAAGCTCAGTATGCATGCTACTAACAAGAAGAATTCTGATAGCTTGAAATTCTTTCATTACCTAAACTGAGAGAGCAATCATTAGCAAATTTTCCCTTTCTAACAGCAGAAAAATTTATGTTCTACCGCTAACAAGAAAGAACAGAAAAAAAGGTATATTTAGGGACTAAAGTTCATTTTACTAATCATAAATTTGTCACACCACCTAAACCAGTGCAACTCTTGCATCCTTCCCAATTCCATTATACAGGGAATGAAACACTCCCTGTTTGTAACTGAGTGTAGATACAACACCCAAATTTGAAAAGCTTAAGGACCATTCTACTTATATTGTTCTGTTCTAACTTTTATTTTCCTTTCCTGATTTTAATTTCTGTTTTCTTGTTAAATAAAAACAAAAGCTCATTTGGTTGTTAATGTTAATATAATCACTTTTATTACTGATATTAAATATTACATAAAACTTTAAGTTACTTTTATAAATTAATTAACTAAGTTTGTTTTAATCTCTTCTAAAACATTTATTAACAATATTAACAAAAATCATTATATTTTATTAAAATAGATGATTAAAAAAGCAAAAAAATTGTAAATATTATTCATATAAAATATTTTAACAATTAAAATTAATTTTATTTAGAATTAAATATTTGATATTTAAAAATTATTTCATAATTATTTTTAAAAAACTGAAATTTAAGTATCTTAAGATATTTTAATTTTAATTTATTAAATAATAGTCACATTTATTTTTTATTTTTCTAAACAATTATTCAAATTTTAAGTTAATTATAAAAATTAAAACAAATTGAATAATTAAAATATAGTGGTTATAATTCTTATTAGCAATTAATATTAAATAATTGAATAGTATATATCTTATTAATGGTAAATCATATTATGACCAAAAAATGAAAACAAAAGAAACATAATTTTATAATTTTTGTAAGTTATGAAAATTAAAAGAAATCAAAACTAAAAGCTTAACCAAATAAGTTTTTCTACTTAATTTGAAAATGAAAATAAATTTACCAAAAATCGCAGTAGAACCAAACAAACTCTTAAGAAACAAGCATAAAGCACACATATTCATCAATCTCGTGGATAATCATCATCTATGTAACATTTACAATTCCCCACCAAAAGTAGGTGGAAAGTAAATAATAATGGAAGCAAATAGAGAGAATCTAACTTGTATGCAAGCTCCTTCAAATCCTCATTCCAACCTTCAATATGCCGATCTAGAAGAGCTTGTGTTAGGGAACTTATCTGAAATACATTCGGTGATCCTAATATCAACTCTAGAATCACCACACCAACACTCCACATATCATACCTTTCAAACAAAAGAACAACCAACAAGTTAGTTTAATGACATACAAGGACAAAAATCCAAAATGTTTTGGGAAATGTAAATAAGCACACGACATAAGAACATACTTCAATGTGTTGCATGTTGATCCCTTGTACCAACTAACATTAAGCAAAGCTTCAGGTGGAGCATATTCATAAGTTTGTTCGGTCCTATTTTGCAGAGAAAAGCCATCAAATGTGAGAATAAGTTTAGGTTTAATGAAACTATGCACATAGAAACAATTCTCAACATCATAGGATGAATGAATACCTAGAAGGTCCACCTGATCCATATAAATGCTTTAAAGTGAAATCATCTATCCCGCTACCAAAGTCTATAATGCGCCTAACCAGTTGGAGAAAAGGGAACAGATAAGCAGACAACGGTAATAGCAAACAGACAACAGATAGATTACATTTGTCTTTTATATCAGTACTCATCCAGTTTATCAATCAATGACCCAGCATACAACATCCAACAACAAATTTATGCAAGTGGTGAGGGTAGGAGATAAGTACAGCACATTTTGGTTGTATAGTTCTTCTCCTTGCTTGGAACTCCTTTCAAGCAAACCCCAGTCACCTTATCCTCCAGGCATATTACCATGTTTTCTGCCGATGAGAAATATAAAGATCCTCAAATTAGCATAAACACCAACATGAAAGAAATTGTCGTAGTCAAGATAGGAACTACCTACAAGCATGACATTTAAATTGGACTCTAAAAGTATTAGAAATTTTGTTGACTTCCCTCAAAATGCTACAACTATCATTTTTTTGAAAACATGATCACAATCAAAACTATACGTGCAATAATAGTCTCTTTCAAGAAGACCTGTCCTCTCACCAGGTTTGATATCCCTGTGGGTGATGTTGCGGTCATGACAGGACTTGAGCGCCATCAGCTGAATAAATTAAAGTGACATTTCTAAGACAAGATATTGTGGATATTCCATAAAAAGAAGACAGCAAGGGAAGATCATGTGGTAGGGCTGAATCAATAAAAAGAAGAGCAAGACTGCTGTTATGCTAAGCTAAAAATATTAGCCAAGGCATAAAAAGAAGAGAAAGACTGCTGTTATGCCAAGCTAAAAATATTAGCCAAGGCATTTCTTCAATAAAAGCCAAGGAATTAACAGAAATATTGACACAATATATGATAGATACTTATTTTTATGCTACTCACAAATGAAAATTTTATATCACGTGCTTCATTTTAACACTATGAGTTGTCTATTAGTCAAATGGAAAAACAAGACAGTAGATATAGTAGTAAGCTCAATCAATACTTTTGATGAACAAATAAAAGTATGCGTAAGTTTTTGTGGGAAACACACCAACTGCCATATAAGATTGCGCATCTCCTCTTTTCCAGCTTTTGTTGTTTTCATCCAATGCCACCACTTTGATGGGCGCAATATTTGAACCTGTTTCACTTCCCTGGCCTTTTCTTCATCATCATTAGTTTTCACCTCTTCCATTGTATACATGAGTTTTGACAAAGAAATTCCTTCATGATGGAATACAAGCCAGATTTCATTTAATCGAGATTCAAATGACTCCACATATCTTGCTATATGGTTCAGACCTTCTTCAAAAGAAGCACTCTGCAGCCTGAACTTTTCAAAAATCGTATCTTTAAAATTCATATTTCCAGATCCATAAACTGTATCGTTCATGATTATATCATTAAAACATATCTGTGATTCTTCCATCATAGTAGTAGCGATTCCATCATCCATTGAACCTCCTAGACATCTGGAGGCATTCAAGAAAACTTCTCCAAAGTATTTCTCTCGTAGGCCACTCAAGTAAACTGCAGTTCCTCTCTCTACCTGTTCAAATTAATCAACTCTATCACAAAATATTGATTTCCAAAAGGAGAATTCAGGCATTATTGGTAAAGTACAAAAAGCAGCACCCCATCTAATTCTTGAAATGTAGACAAATTTGTCAAGTTATAAGACAATAAGATTGCTAAAAGCAATAACGTCTAACAAAACAACTAAATGCTAAAGAATTCAAGTATGAGATAACTTTTTTATTAAATGCAAATAATTGCACTACTATCTAAAAGAAATCAACTAAAAGCATTTCTAATAAGTTCTATTTTAGTAGCTAAAGAACATCATTTCACTGTATATTTGTAGCTTAAAGGGCAATACAAAGAAGTATAATAGTCCGTTGCTTATTTGCCCCAACATTAGCCATAAGCATATGCGCAGTCCTATAACCTACTTGAATCTCCTTATTATGTCCTTTCTGGGTCATCAGAATCTCATAACCAAGAATATGGTTAGTACAATGATATCAGTAATAATCAATCAGTATGATCATTCAAGCAAAATTCAATATGCAGCAGTAATTTTAATACTAAACTCGAACAAAAAAAAATCCTAAATTACGGCATAAGAAAAGTTGAACTTCCAGAAAAGGGTGGAGAGCATATTACTAAAGAAATTTCAGGGATCAAGTTCTTCGTCAAATTTGTTCATTTTCTATAATTAACAAAGAGAAGCCAATCCCCCTCTGCCAAAACTTAGTCCAAAACTAAAAGGAAACAACTGTTAACAATATTGTTGGTCAATTTTCCACAATCACAGAAGGAAAAAGTGTGACCTATAACCATTCATGGGAGCTAAACATGGTTTCATATTGATCCGCAAAAAGCAGCAGGTTCCTTGTCAACCACAGTTGGAACAAATATCAAATTTAAGTTCAGAACATCACTACACTCATGTAGGGAGCATGCATCAGTAAATAGAATAAAGATAAATGACCGTAATACTTGTGACAAAAATATCCAACTAATTTGAATTTTAAACATTACCATGATGCGTTTTAAGATGAACAAGCTGGGCTCAGGAGAACTGTCATTGCATTCATGACTAGAACTATGACTTGAATTTCCTAAATCCGGACAAAAACAACCAAAGTTAAATGAAACATTTTTGTTCCTTCCACTCATAGAATCTTTATTATCTTCATGGCAATTCCAATGAAAAGCAAGCCATACTTCCCCATACGACCCACGACCAAATCTTTTCTTTAGTGCATACCTAACAACCAAGAATCAATAGTGTCACCAAGGTTCATTCTTATGACAGGAATAAAATCATCAAACTAGACAGGTCTGTCCTGACTGATAAAGATGTAATACAAGCAAAAATCAAACTAGCAGAGATATAACATAGCCATAAGAGAATGTCTTCGTAATATGCTAATAGAATAGTTTACAAACCCTCATCCAAACCTTTTCAATTTTCTAAATACCAAGTATAGCATGGCCCATGATCCAACACAGCTTGCTTTTACCCACACTAGAATTGGGATCCTTCTGAACAAGATTAAATTGAGAAACCCATTAAACTAATCAGGGCTTTTATTGACCAGATTATAATCTGTCTCCTAACTTATTCATATCAGATCCTTTGAAGGTTCTACATCAACAGTGCCATGGTTCAAAACCAACCCAACAGAAAATATTAAATGCTAAATATTAACCTCATGTTGGGTATTGCATATTCTGTTGGTCCAGTTTTTACATCCGAATCATAGAATGGGACCGATTCAAGCATGGTGAGGAAAGTAGCAAAGCTTTCAGCATTAATGCATTGGTCTTGACCTCCATCCATCCCAATGTTCAAGCATAAATTCCGGTCACTGTACAAATTCAGAGGCCCACCTAGAACAAAAAATATACAAACTTGAAATTACTATAACCAAGATATGTTTGTCCTGAAACCCAGCCCTACATTTGACTTGATAACTGACTTCAAAGAAAAGATAACGCTGTAAGGTCACGGAACCGTTTATAGAAGCAGCTGATAAAGAAATTACAACACCTTAACACAACAGTAAGCAACCATGATAACCTAATGGCAATACGCCAGCAACTTCAAAATGAAAAGGTTAACTTACCATATTGGTCACTAAATGACTTGGGTAAAGCCTGTGGTAGAACATGCTCATAATTGTCCTGGCCATTTCTTTGAACTTGCAATACATCCAATTTATCATCAAGGTTCTCAAACAAGTAATAACAAGCAAAATTCTCATACTTTCCTTCGACCTAGAATATGAAAATCAGTATCAAAACTCACCAATACCAAGATCATGACAGCAGACACAAATTGCATAGGCTTGTATTCCTTTCTTCAATATGATTAACATAAGATAGGCCCTCTTATCTTTCAACCAAACGGAAGAAATAAGATTGAGAATAATGTAATTTAAAGCTATCAGTTTTTCACATGACTGTCGAGAATAAAAACATGTTAGCACCATTCTTGTAAGTTGAAATTTTCATTTGATAAAGCAGACAAAACAAATAAGTGATCTCTTTACATAGCCAAAGGATGAATTTACAGGTAAAAAAAGATCATCAAGATAGCATTAACACCTTACCAATAACCTGTCAAACTTTGTGGTAAGTGGATTTAAATGCCCCAACTGTACTAGATCAGAAGTGAGGTCATGAGCTGTCAAAAATTAATGATAAAAAATGCCATTATCAGCCATTATAGTCAAATAATCCAAATAAACAACACTGAATAGGAGAGATTGAGATAAGATATAAGGTCATTTAAGAAGTCAGTCACAACAATTAAGTATTCACCATTACAATGCAAGGTGAACCAAACTAGAGCTGGTGAAGATGTTCGTGTATGTAGGACACAAACTCGTAAACAGTCAAAAGTATCATATATAAACCTTATTTTAATATATCAGATCATATCATGCAGGGTCTAAACTTATTACACCAGAATTTGGAGAAGAACAACATACAGCTATGATCTGGAATACCTGAACAGCCAGGTCAGCAA
Source organism: Erythroxylum coriaceum (assembly GCA_026874005.2). Lineage (NCBI taxonomy): Eukaryota > Viridiplantae > Streptophyta > Magnoliopsida > Malpighiales > Erythroxylaceae > Erythroxylum > Erythroxylum coriaceum. The sequence goes on from JANQAP020000100.1 coordinate 6,634,177, forward strand.
GGACCCAGACAAAGTTGATTGTAAAGGGACCACATACTTAACAAATGTTAGAATTCAAAGTAAAATTAAATTTACCTGATTCTTCAAGCTTTATGTTATTTAGTCCAAATGTTGAAGAATACATATCTCCTTCCCGAAAACATTTTTCTCTCGGCTGTTTCTGAGAGACTCTAATATATGATAATGGAACAACAACAGCTGCCATGTTGTCCATACTACCCTTTTCAAAGGCTGTGTTAACTAGACATTCAGCCAAAGAGTAAGAACATACATTTGAGAGTCCTAACTTCTCTGTATCATGAATGTGAACTTGCCACAAAAGATCACAAACATCCTGCAAACTCAACTTCTCAAACACACCATCAGATGCAACCACCAAGTAGCTCTCGTTTGAGGTGATAGGTTGCCAATCAGTCACTTCCGGTGCAGATATAACACCATAACTAATGATAAATAACAGTACCCCCAGATCAGAAGAGCACATTAAAATAGTAAATGTAGGAGAGGCTATTGAATGATAAAAAGGGGAAAATGCACTTAGCAAGTCAACGTGTTCAATCAAGGAATGAGACGGTTGTGAACCTCACTTTTTAAAAGATACATCACCAATAGCTCGGGAAACAGCCAGCTGACCATTCACTCGAGCCACACCACCCCACTCAAGTACATAACCACCAGCATTTTCCACTCGGAACTTTTCATCATCCCTGCCAGGATGGTGATCTCTAGTCAGTTCCTCAACAATTAAACTTTTCAGTCCTTTAGATGATGACAAAGTAGTGACATCATAGTCTCTTCTAGGTGAAACAACTCCACTTCGTCTCTTCTCCCTGTATAATCTTAACAAACTCGCTGCAATTCAAAGAACAATACATTACAGAGGCCATCACTTCATACAGTGAAAATTATAGCTCTCATACCTCAATGACAAGCATGCAAGAGCATAAAAGAGTAAACAGAATATATAACTATTCTCCAACGCACAATCATGAAATGGCATAAACTACAGTAGAATCAAGACCAACTTTTTGACCAGAACTTTGCAACCTTTTGCTTCAGCAGGCGATAGAAATTTTTCAGAACACAAAAGAGCCTTTGAGTCTCCAACATTAGCAACTAAGATTTGGCCATCTGCTATCAGCACAATGGTAGCTGTAGATCCTGAATCAAGATTATCTCGATATGCCTCCTTCATGACTCAAGAAAAAAAAGTTTAGTTTGTTTACAAAGTAAGAATAACAGCTTATAAAGCATATAAAGAGTAAACAGAAAGAAAGAACGCAAAAAGAAGAAATAAGTTCAGCATACCTTAGAAAACGTTGAATCAATATCATGGATTGCCCTCAGCAATGCTTCCTTCAAAATGTCCAAATGAAAAGAATTGTCAACATTTTCTCGTAAAGAGAGTTTAAACCTGTAAATGTTTCATTCCTTCAGAATTGCAAATCAACAATTAGAAGAATTGTTTAAGATGCACAGATCATGACATGGAATTCCTCAGGCAAAAAAAGATAGGATATGTGTCAAGTTTGCCTGTGTACTCTTATGCACAAGAACCAAGCATAATTTTGCTTTCATAACAGGAAGACTAATATTTTATAATGCTGGAATTTAGAAGCACAGAAATTATTGAAAAAAAAAAGGTTATCCATCTCAATACATATTTCCTTGTCCAGTTCAGAAGGGAAGACTATATCGCCTAACTCTGCATGTGGGAATTACAAAAATCAAGACGAAAGATACTATAAAAGCACCTCTTAAAGTTCAAGTCATGGTGACCCAGTTTTTGGTCAGGGTATAGCAATTGGAAAACTTCCTTGCCTGCTTTATCTGGCAATCTTCCAGTGGAAACAAAAGAAAATGCGGCATCCAGAAGAAAATAAGTATGCAACGCAAAATACTCCAGTAAAAGTTTTGAAGCCATATCGCTAGCCTCTGCACCATTGTGACCATCAAAAACCGCCACAATCCCAATCTTCACCTGCTTAAGACCTCCTTTACCTACTCAAACATCAAATTCCATATATTTTACGCAATTTTACTTCAATATGTCAGTCTTCATATTTTATGCAATTTCTTACTTCGATATGTCAGTCTTCATATTTTACGCAATTTTTTACATCGACAATCACGTAAATACGAATGTGAAGGTTCATTTAGTTGATATAAAGATACATAATTCATTGTATCTTGTGATAACAGGGTCCAACTCCCATTATGATAAAAGCATTAACTTTCCAGTATCAAAACGAAATTCTACGGAATCAAGCAAGAATCCGCAACTATTTTGTATATCGTAAAGGAACAGCCTGTTCGAAAACATGCCTCCTTTGAGTGTAAGTAGTATACAAAGAGCGAGAAGAAAAAAACCTGGAAATGGAATCTGAAGATCGAGATTGCAGAGGGTGCGGTCCTCCTGGGACTTCCTGCGGCCCTGAAGCAACGCCGACTGACATCGGGAGTTGCCACCTTCAGCCGTGCGTTGTCCTGAATCGTAATTTGGGAGGTTCCAGCGGGGGCATTTTGGGGATCGAAGCACCGCTGGAGCACCACCTTCTTTATAAACCATCAAGCACGTGGACCGTTCTTCTGCGGAGCAAATTATCGCTGAACATACCGTGGTAACAAACCCTAACACCAACAACTTTCCATCGGTTGTGACCGTCATCTCCTGTTGGAATTCACTTATTTTCCTTACATTCTTAAAATGGTCTTCTAATTTTTGCTACTCTGTTTTTTTTTTCTCAAACGGGGAGGATTAAATGTAAAATACCTTTTTTCATAAATAAATTAATAAGGGTGGTAATAAGTTGAGTCGAGCTTGGGTTGACTGGCCCAGCCCAGCTTGTAACTGGGTTAGTTAAGCCCAATTTATTAAATTTATAAAAGAATTTCAAAAAATGACATCTTTTTCGGACAATCCTAACTTAAGCCAAACCCCTAATCCGATCGGCCAAGTAATCCTAGCATGTAGGTAATTGAGGATTGTCATCCCAAAAATTACAAATAGGATAGGAACACTCCACGTGTTGTTTTTCTCCTTCATTTCGATTTTTGAAGTTTGAATTGTACCACTTAAATTTAAAATTTAGACATGGAAGAAGGGTTCTTCTTTCTAAAAAAAATTCTTTAAAAGGTCTTTATGTTTGTGGACTTTTTATTTTTATTTTCAAAATTTATAAAAATATATATTTATTTGAGATTTTTTATTTTAATTTTTAATTTTTTTCAGCTTTCAAAATTTATAAAAATTACAAAAAGTTTTTTTATTTAACCTGATTTACTATTACTTAGGAACAAGTTGATAGGATTCCCCTTTTGATTTTGATCCTTACGCAGTGTTTGGTTACTGTCCTCATGGGTGGGGACAAATGACAGAGACAGAAAAGTCCTGTCTCCCAACCTGTTTGGTTGCTGTCTCTACCCAATTTGGTCTCGACTTCGGAGACAGGGATAGTAATTTTTTGTGATTTCCATGACTGTGGCACAAAAATGAGGGGACGGAGACAGAAACAAAAGACGTCGGTGAAATGTCATGTATGCCCTCTCTTTAAAACCTAAAACAAAACACATCTCTTACAACTCTCTCCCGCAGCTCTCCTTCCCTACTCTGGGTCGTCGTCTCAGTCAAAGGTATGACATTTTTGTTTCTGTGCAATTTTTCCTCTTCTTTGCCTCTAAAGCGTCTCTTTCTCGACAAAATCGCGAAGAAAGGTTTTTGCTCTCTACTTCTCTGGGAAAACCCTACACAGTTCGATATCTTCTTGTTCGCGTTCTTTTCTTTTGGGTTCTTTTTTTTGACGAAACGGTCCTTTCTTCGGCTTCATGCATTTTTCTTTTTATGGGATTTATGATGGTTTGTCTAGTTATGGTGTTCTTGTTCAGCCTTCAAGCTATTGTTAGTGTTGTCACTAGCAGGTTTTTTTTGTTCATCTTGTTTTGGAAATGGGTTTATTTCCTCTTCATTCGAGTGTTTGATATTAGTTGGCATTGAATCAAATGAATTTCTGAGAAATGATGTATTGTATTTGAGCGAGATTAGTTTAGTTGCTGTAAAGAATTGTTCTCTTCCTTTCTTGAAAATGTGGGTTTTCTTTTTCTTTTACTAATCACTACTCTTAGGCGATAAAGATTAGGTTTTATAAAGTGAAAGAGAAGGGAAATGGTTTGGTTGGTTCACTAATAATGCAAAGATGAATTCATCTGCACATGAATGGAAAATTCTTTGCCAATGTGAATCTTTC
>JANQAP020000100.1:6723594-6739945 GCA_026874005.2 Erythroxylum coriaceum
AAGAGAAGAAGACCACTTGATCAAGGGCCTAGTAGAGTTGGTGCAGAATCAAGCCGTCGAGGGCAGAGTCCAAATACCATAAAGGTTGAAGCTTTAGAGTTTGGAGATTATGGCTTTGAAGTGTCGGAGCTTGAAGCACTTGCATTGGAAATGCAAGGGTATGGTAGGTTAAGGAGAGCAGAGTGTATAGACGGAGAACTTGATGATGGGTTTTGGGATGAATTGCTGAGTGGAAGTGATGCGCTCGGTGAAGATGAAGATGTCAATACATTGGCAGAGCGGTTGGGTTACGTAGACTCATGTCCTAATTAAAAACACCGAATCCGAACGCCATCAGATTCAGAATTCTGCCGTGAAGATGAAGTTTTTATCATCTTTAAAGAAGACATAGTCGTCAGTGCTAATATAGTGTGTTGTTAGGGTTTTTTGAATTTTCATCTGGTTTCTTACTATTGGCAGGATAGATGAGTAAGAGGAGTTGCCCAGAAGTTTAGCTCTGGAAAAGATTTCTAACCCTTGTATTTTCATCGTCATTATTTGCCCATACTTACTTTCTCTTTTCATCTTTGTTAGGTTGTTGCAGGGCTTAGACTGAATCTGGTAGTCTGTATCATGATCTGTCTCAAGGTTTTTATTTTTTTTCCCAACTGTTTTCTGTGCTTTTGAATTAATGGTAATATATTTTTTGGATTTTTAAACGAATGTAGATTGTTGAGAAGCAGTTGAAATGGACAAAGATGTTGCTGAACCTCAATTAGATGTCCCAAACAATGTCGGTTCCAGTTTTGCCGATTCTTTCTTTGTGGACATATTTGTTTTTGCTGCTGATCATTCATATGTATCCTAATTGTAATTGTAATCGTAAAACAAACAAAGGTTTCTCTTGCGGAGTGTGTGTTCAAACTTGGATGATTAGGTATTTGGTCAATTGCACAAATTCTTTTGTAGCAAGTTTTCTTGAGACGTCATAGGCCTTACAGTATACGCTGCTATTTAGTTTTCGCGAATTACTAACCTTTCAGTTGATCCAAATTCTGCAGCTTCACTCGCTTTTCTTTGTGCATTTCTTTTCTTATAGTTGTACATGTTCAAAGGGTTCAAGAAAACATAACTGGTTTATGATACCAGCTTGTTAAAATCTAAGTTTTTGTCATGATCCCTCGTAACTTCTATATGAAGATCGGAAGTCTAAATTGGACGAGGAAAGCATGCAGTAAAATCTTCATAAACTAATATTATAAATTTTATTAATTAAAAAATATTTTAATAAAATTATTAAATGAATATGAATTAATTCAAATGTATTTATAATTTAGTGAACATATGTTTATTCAAATAAAAATTATTTACAGAAAAATTAAACTTTCTATAGTTACCTTAATAAGATTTGAAATGATATCCTTCGTTTTAGAAGAAATTATTGAACGTAGGATCTCATGGATAATCAATTTCGAGAATAATATAATAAAAGAATTTATTACACATAAAGAATTACTAAAACCATGAAATCTAAAAAACATTATGCAATAAAATCATTAATGAGATTTAATTAAATTTCAAATTTGAGAAAAGGATCAAATTATAATAAATTTAATGTAAAAATATCATACTAATTATTTATTTTATATAATTAATTATTAAATTTATAATACGAATATAAAATTTTATGACTCGACTCTTTAACATTGTCATTTTTTGAGAATCTGGCATATGTATAAAAACTGAGGTCGAGTTAACCCAAAGTACGTAACGTAGTGTAAGGAAGTACTAAATATCGTGGAATCTTCTCACCTTTCTGTACACCTTCCTAGCTACAATGGATAAAATGCATTCTATCATTAGGTTTTTTGCTACATATTGCTTCTGGGCTCTACTTGCCTTGCATGTCTTTGATCTTGAAAACAACTTCTTCTCCTCTTGAAACTTACCATATCCTCTTTCTCTAACCTTAATTTCTGTTATTTCCCTCCCAAATCCAACATTTCAACCTGGTCTCTAATTTTAGGGACACTATAGTCTTCAATTACCTTTCCTTATCTGAAAAATTACCTTCGTCAAACCCCTACCTACCCACTTGCTCACCCTTCTTTTAGGAAATGGACTCATAAAATTTCTCTTCTCTACCCTCACCTAATAAAAACCCCCGTCCTCATCTTTTCCCTCCCTTAATTCCTCCTCTACACCAACTATCCTAGCTCACCTCCATTCCCCTTCCAAATCTTGAGCAAGTCCCTCAGTCCAACCACCCTCACCCATCCCTCCTCAATTGTTTCAAGTGGTCCTATATGCTCGTCATCATCCACTAACCCCTCTTTATCTTGCAATATCCCCACCAATCCAAATCCAAATATTGATCAAAATCTCTGCAATGCTGGAAAAGGTCCTGCACATTCTGGAGATCCATCCAAACAGAGGAAGACTTGGAGGCAGGTAGTATGCAACAACTCAAACCTTTCGTTACATTGCTACCCCATATCACATATTGGAGGGAGAACTATTATAGCTCCTGATTTGGACACCCCTTAAAATAGAGGCTAAAAGTTGGGAGTCAAGGTTGATAGGTTTCTTTATGGAGAAAAGACTCTTATTCCTAATGGTGTAAAAGTGGGCCTCTTCTCAGTGGAAGAGTAGAGGGCTAAATGATGTACTCCTTACTGAGGATAAGCTCTTACTATTCTTTCAACTCCCCAACTGAAGCTATCAAAATTGTGGAGGAAGGGCGCTAGCATATGTTCCAACATCCCCTTTTCTTGCAAGCCTAGCAACCTGTAGTACAAGTAGAAAAAGTAAGATTAAGCATATACCTCTCTAGATAAACATTAATAACATCGCTTTAGAATAATGGACTATTAAAGGTTAAAGCATGTTAGCTAGCTATTTTTATACCCCTCTCCGTATGGATGATATACGACTAGAAGGAAGAGGATAGGTTATGCTCGTTTATGTATAAGAATGGACATACACAAGGACATGCCAAGAGGAAAATGAAATTCTGGAAAGTCCAAAGGGGGACACTCCTGTGGAGGAACAAATTGATAATAACTAGATTGTGGATTCCCAGGTGAGTGGGACAAATACTGAAGAGTACAACCTTGGTGATCCTTACTTGATTAAAAATAGTCCTACAGTTCTAGATGAGGAAGAATGGGACATTGATGAAAATTTTAAGGAGGTTAAGAGGAGAAAGAACTCAAGGAGTAGCAAGAAGCGCTCTAAAGGTAAAAACATTTTTAATGCTCATCATTACTTAGAATGTTAGAGGAATAAACTGTCCCATTAAGTGGAATACTTTAAAGGACTTTGTTTTTGTGGAAAAACTAGGTATTTTTTACCTCTTGGAAACCAAAATCAAGCTAGACAACTTGGTATGTTTTGTGCATTGGCTCCCAATAAAGCACCATATCAAACCACAGCCTTCATTCCTTAGGCAAAAGAATAATTTTTTATAATATGGATTTGGTGGAGTTGGAGGTGAATGAGCATGTGATTCATACCAGGATCAAAATCCCTAAGGAAGGAGTTACTTTCCTCGTGTCTTTTGTCTATGCTTTTTAACAATGTTTTCCAAAAGAACGATCTTTGGAATAACCTAAAGAGCTAGAAGGGAATTCGAATAGGTCTTGGATGTTATATGGGGGTTTCAATGCTACCCTATACAAATCAGAAGTAGAAGGAGACTATAGTCAAAAAATTATAATATGGATTTTCTAAAATGTGTTGAAGATCTTGAGCTTGTAGACTTAAAATATGAAGGGAACAAATTTATCTGGAGCAATAAATAAGGCAATATGTGGAATATAAGGGAGAAATTTGACAGGTCTCTAGTAAACACTGACTACCTTTCATAATTTCCTGATAGTACAACTATGTTTATGAACCCATTTTGGAACTAAGATTTAGAGTGGCAAACAATTTATCTGTATCCAAAGAATGAAGGTCATTAAAGAGGAACTAAAGAAAATTAATGCTAAGAGGAGTGTGATATTAAAAAGAAGCTTGAGAAATGTAAGGAAGAGCTAAGAAAAACCCAAAATATTGTGTACCTTAACCCAGGATACAGTACATTGATAAAGAAAGAAAGGCAAAAGCTAAGTGACTATCTTCAGGTTGTATATAATCATGAATCAATCATCATGCAAAGAGCTGGAATCAACTAGCTGAAAGAAGGTGATAAATATAATAAATTTTTTTGAACTTAATGATGACTAGGAAAAACACCAATAAAATTACCTTTATCACTAATGAGGATGGTAAAAGGATTACAAATATTGCGGGGATGTATGAGGAGGCTGTGAAATACTTTAAAGCATTATTTGGTGTACAAGGGAACTTTAACTGTAGTAGGCAAGTCCTTTCCTCTTTCTTGAACAATGTATCCCCCAGATGAAGCAAATAATCTTGTTAGTCCAATGATGGTGGAGGAAATCAAGAATATTGTATTCTAAATGAATCCCTCAAAATCTCCTAGTCCTAATGGCCTAAATAATGAACATTTCTTCCAAAATTTTTGGAATATTATTGGGTTTACTATTGTGGAGGGAGTTTAGGATTTATTCTCTAATGAGGAATTACTCAAGGAGATTAAAATTTTTTTCGTTAACTTAGTCCCTAAAGTACCAACCTAGCTACTTTTGGGGAGATCAAAACTACTTTCTTGTACAAATTTTATGTTCAAAATTATTTCAAATTTACTGGCAAACATAATTATTTATGTCCTTAATTTCATCATTAGTGACAAACAAAGAGCATTGATGGGAAACCGACTAATAGGAGATAACATCCTGATTGTTCGGGAGTATTAAAAGGGTACTCAACTAAAAAATCTTTAAAAAATTATCTCATTAAGGTAGATTTTCACAAGGCTTTTGACTCTGTAAATTGGAGTTTCCTACTACAACTATTGAAATTACTGAAGTTCCCTCACTAGTTCATAAAATGGATTGAGGTATATATAACTTCTACTTCTTTTCATATTCTAATAAATAGGAAGCCCACCAATACCTTTAAGGGAACTAGAAGGATGAGGCAGGGTGGCCCTCTCTTCCCATACCTCTTCATCATTTGTAGAGACTTTAACATAACTACTACGACATAATATCAACATAGATCCATAATTTAAATACCACTCAAAACATAAACTAGTTTCTCTAACAAGTTTATGTTTTTTAGATGATCTTCTCTTATTCTTTAAGGTACACTACCATTCTATTGAGTTGTTTATACACTCCCTAAATCTTTTTAGACTCTTATCAGGCCTTGAGGTCAACCTTAACAAAAGTCACTTTTTAATTCCATTGAGTGTTGATCCTATAGATAGGAGAATTGCAGAAATCACAGGGATGAGGAGGAGATTGCCTCCATTTACCTACTTGGGGCTTCCTATCTCAACTAGGAGGCTAACGTATTCTCAATGCATTCCTCTATTAGAGAAGATTTGAAAGAGATTGAGTATGTGGACCAATACATCTCTCTCTTATGGAGGTAAATTATAACTCTTAAAGTTTGTCATAAACTCCCTATACATTTACTAGCCATCACATTTTTTCCTTTCAAAGGGCTTAATAAAAATTCACAGAAAGAAGTATGACAAACTTCTTATGGAATAAAGTTGAACACTCTAGAGGGAGAGTTAAGGTAAAGTGGGCATGTATTTGTAAACCCATAGAAGAAGGAGGCCTTGAACTCAAATCTATATCTTTAACCAGTAATTACTCATTTTGGAAAGATTATGGAGGCTGTTCAGTGAAAGGGATTCACTTTAGTATTGATGGATAAATAATTATATCCTAAATAAAGGAGGTATATGGGAAATCAAAACTAAAAGCACTCACTTATTGTTCATTGTCTAACTCCTTAAGTTAAGGGATCGAGTTAAGGAAATGATCTTTTGTAAAATAGGGGGTGGGAACCTTACCTCCCTATAGTATCGTAATTGGTTTAGGATAGGGCCATTGATCCAGATTTAAGATATAACAAAAAGACTCCTACATTTCCCAAGGAATGCTAAGGTTAGCTCCATAATCTCAAGAGATAAATGAACTGATATAAGGGGAAACCTTAACCAAGTGTTACCCACTTATATGTCTAACCCTTAAAGAGAGGATGAGCACATCTGGGATGGTAACCCTATCCATAAACTCACTAACATCATTGTAATTAGCAAGCTAATGGAGAAGGGGTTGAAGGGCCCTTGGAGTAAAGTAGTTTGGAATAAGTACTCAAGACCTAGGTTCAGATTTCTGATCTGCTTGGTGATGTTAAACAGGCTAAACACTCCTGTCATACTAAATTTCATGCCTATACATAACCAGTGCATCTTATATAACACCCCTAAGTAGAATAGGGATCATCTATTTTTGTTTGTACTTATTCTAAAGAGATTTGGTTTAGGGTTCTAAGAAACTGAATTTGTCAAAGGCTCTCATATGGATTCAGAGTCAACTAGACACCAAACCTAAGAAAGATTTGCTAGTGATAATGCTAAGGGAAGCCTTTTATGAGGTTTATAAAGAAAGGAATTATAGGCGAGTTAAGGGGATTTAAAAGGATATTGCCAAACCCTCTCGGAGGTCACCAGTAGTATCAGGGAGCAATTAATCCTATGGAACCTAGATTAAAAGTTACAGGAGTATGGAAACATAAACATTACTGCAAAACAAAATAAATGCAAGAACCTGCCACTTACCTATGATGGAGCTATAAACACGCATTCTAACTTTTTGCACAGCAAAGGTGAAGGACTAGGACATCCAAATCCCTAATTTGACTTTTTCCCTACATGATTTAGGGAGAAGAAGGAAAATCCAAAGTTACGAATACTGTACCGGCCCTAGTACTAGATTAAGTTCTGGTACGATACTTTACCAGTACCGGTCAATATCGGGTACCGTTTTGGGCAATTTTTTAAATTTATGAAATAGTCCCTGAATTTTTGAAAAATTACAAAATAGTCCATTTCATATTGTACAGTTGTACTATATACTTTATAAGTTTATGTCAACCCTGTTTCCAAAAATCATAATAATAAATAATAACTATAATTAATATGAAATAACAATAATTTTGAAATATTTCACATATAAATAATAACTATAATTAATATAAAAAAGACAATCATCATCATACAAATATAAAATTAAGAACAATACAAAGTATTAAAAATATTATAATTTTATCATGTAATAAATAATAATTACATCAAAACATCCAATAATAAATAATAAATATCTTTAACTCTCAAACTATTACAATTTACGACAAGAGTTCGTGATGAGGAAATAACCAAGTAGAAGTAAAACTTGAAACAAAAACATTTACAATTACATTACGCATATAGAATTTAGCATGAACATCAAATATAAGTACAATTAAACGAAGGGAAAAAATAAAAACCAAGAACGTCATTTAATCATCTAGGGAGGATACCCGCTGTAACTGCATTGACCCCAGTTATCATTTTGTACAAAATTCTCATCATGAGGAGGAGCCTCATCATCATCATCATCATCATCATCATTCAAATTCAATGCACCAAATGACCTTTCAATGCTTTCCCATCCAAGATTATCTCCCGAGTCATTCACATCCACCAAACCTAGCTCCTCAAAAACCTAATCCGCTAAAAAATCGATATTATCAATGCAAATTGGATCTACTAAACTATTTGTTCTGTTCAGAGTCTTAGTAATTAATAAAATTTAATTATTAAATAATTATAAGAAATTATAACAAAATTAGTAATGATAATAACATACCTTTCCCGAAGCTTTAGATTGTAATGAATGAAAACCAAGTCATTCAATCGCATGTGCTCTAATCTATTCCTTTTTTTGGAATGGATGAGTTTAAATGTGCTCCAACTCTGTTCATAGTTTGTTGCACTCACACATTAACTTAAAATTTGAATTGCAAAACCTTTGCAATTCTGGAACACCACTTCCAAATTAATCCCACTAAGAAACTTTAAGTCATAAGATAACAAAAGTAGCGTTATAAACAAAATAAAATGATAATTAATTTTTAACAAACAAGAAAAGGGAAACAATCAATACCTAGAGAAAGTTTTGCTCTTTGTTGAATAGCAATTGACAATCCAAAATTCCCAGAAGACTGCTTATAAGGCTCTATTTGTGAGCTTAGGATATCTTACATCATCTCATGGGCAACAATTGTTGTAATAGTGAATAGCATTCTACTATTAACTTCACCTTTCTTTGTAAAATCTGGTCTGAAATAGTCACTATGATTCAAAAATGCCCCAACTGTAAACAACGGAGAAAAAAGTTGTCTTTCCTATTTCTCATTGATGATTGCAAGATACGGTGTGTAAAAAGAAAGCCTATGTTTCATATTGGCTTTAATTGCTTTCTTCGCCCTCTCCATGGCATCAAAAAAATAACTCATTGTTGTCTTTTCTTCACTATCAGCCAAGTGACAAACTCGGATAATAAATTGGCATTGAGACCAAAATTCTTTACCTTTTAGTATAATTTTGGAAACCTCCAATCCAACATTAGACTTAGCATACCCAGATACAAACCACTTATCACTTGTAAATATTTGTCTTAACTCTTTTTTCATCATAACAAAAGACTGAAGTGATAAGAAATTCGTTACAAATCTTGTCACAGTAGGACAACATAAATTCCTACCATTAGTAAATTCTTTTCTCATTAAATTCAACACCTATGCATGATTATAGATGAACTTAGCCACTTTTTTAGCTTTCTGCATAGTCTCATCAATAATAGGAAAATTCCTAGGATCCCCTATATTCTCTAACATTAGGTCAATGCAATGTGCAGCATAAAGAGTCCAAAAAAAAATATACTTATTTTGCAATCTTCTTCTTACTGCTTTATAAGCGGAATCATTGTCAATAATGAACTGAACAATGTTTTCTAGCCCTACTTCATTCACAACTTCATCAAATATCTCAAACAAAGTATCAGTATTCCTAATAAGGCTAGATGCATCAATAGACTTCAAAAATATTGAGTCATTTGCAGAATAAACCAAAAAATTAATAATAGGCTTATGTCTCCTGTTTTTCCAACCATCACACATAATTGAACACCCATAAGTAGCCCAATCCACTCTTCTTTCTCCTAGATAACTTTTAATTTCAGAAATTGAGCAACTCAAAAATTTACCTCTTAAGTCATCAATCGAAGGAGCTTTGTATCCTGAATCGTAAGAGGCTATAACATCTACCATAGGCTGATAATAGTAAGATTGAGAAGCAATGAATGTTGCACCTATATCATACCACCATCTAGCTACTGCCATATCAACAATATGAGTCATGTCTCTTGATTTCATGGCACTACGAATTGAAGTTTGGGCTCTAGGAGTTGTTTGTGGTGCACAAAAATTAGTCATTTGCCTTCTTCTTTTCCTAACATCAGGTTTAGGTGTAACATTCACTTCTTGCTCGGCCTAAGATGGAACACTACTACTACCACTACCACTACCACCTTTAACATTTTCATAATAATCACGAAAACTAATAAATGAACATTGATAATTCAGTCTCTCCCTTTTATCTTTCTTGTGTAGATATTCTTCAAGCAAAGTTTTCATTTGCCACTTCATATCATATGATGCGGAACCCTAAGGCTAAAGAACTCGAAACTCCTTAAACACACACTTTAAATAGAACATGAACAAGATAAAATTTCTAACCCTAATGAACCCCTAATCAATTATATGAAAGGAAACGCATATAATAAGGTTGATTTGAAAACAAGAATAGAAATTCGCCACAACTGTTTACCTTGATAAGAATTATATTCTTGATGCAATAGAAGAAGACAAGAAATCCTCCCTTATAAAATTCGTTATTCATCCAATCTAACCCTAAACAATGTTTATTATGTTGTTTTTATATCCCTTGAAAACAAACAAACCTTAACTACGTAAAAATCCTTTGAACGCGGGTCTTTCACCAAAATAATTAAAGCCCAAACTAATATTTCTAAAATACAACCTATTAAACCTAAAAGATTTAAACAAGCCCAAGACACAAGTAGTAGGCTGCCAAATGTTATGCTTCTAACGTAAAATAATTAATTAAACAAGAATGAAAGACTTCTTATACCTTCTGCCCAATTTGATTAGCTATGATGCCATTAACCCTCATTATCTCTTGAGATTCTATGCCATCTACAATTCGTCTTATGTGATTGAAATGCTTTTTTGAACTTTTTAGCTCTTGATCTTGTTATTGGTCCCTCCAACATTACTAGCTTATCTTTGGTTCCATATCTCTTACAAAGTACAATGGTCGTGCTCGCATCATCATAACTTACTTTTTTATAGGGTTTCACATCCCCTTTAACCCCAGCTAAATGCTTCTTTAATCGAGTAATTCCTCCACATTTCAAATGCTAGTTACAAAACAAGCAAATTGTATAGTTCTTCATACCCAGGACTAATGCAGCATGAGCCCAAGCTGGATCATTGTATCTTCCTAAAGTAGTTTGATCAAGAGTACTTGAACTTTTTTCCATTTGTCTGTAAAAATAAATGAATAAATATATCAAAATCATACATAATTCAATTTCATCCAACATAATTCAATTTTATCCAACACAATTCTTCAATATGTCAAAAATCAACAATTCACGTATTCAACATACACAGCTACACAGTACATATGTCCATCATATGTAATATAACTCATTTTTATGATTACATCATACACAACTCAATTTCATCTAACACAATTCAATTTTATCTAACACAATTCAACAATAAGTCAAAAACTAACAATTTAAGTATTTAACATACACAATTACATAATACGCAAGTCTATCATATGTAATATAACTCATTTTGTATGATTACATCATATATAATTCAATTTCATCCAACAAAATCCAATTTTATCCAACACAATTCTTCAATAAGTCAAAAACCAACAATTTAAGTATTCAACATACACAATTACATAATACGAATGTCCATCATATGTAATATAACTCATTTTATACTATTACATATCTAAGTTTATCCAACACAATTCTTCAATAAGTCAAAAACTAACAATTCAAGTATTCAACATGCACAATTACACAATATGCATGTCCGTCATATGTAATATAACTCATTTTGTATTAATTTATTCATTAATATAACCGCATCACGTACTTATAAACAAGAATGTTGATTTCAAATTAGCCTTATGATTTAGTTTGTTATATGATTTATTATATAAAAAATAATTGTGAGTGAACCTGGAGATCTTGTGTGTCATATTCAAATACTAGATTGGAAACATATCTACCTAGATTAAGTATAAACCAAATTCATTATTTCTAAACTTAGTAAATTAAATTTAATTATTAATTCAAAATTGCATTCAAAATAAATTTTATCATATGTCGTCTTCAATTATTATAAAAACATAATTTCTTAAATTATGAAATAAAAAAAGATTTAAACTAATTTAAATTAAAGTTAAAATTCAAATTTAAAATTGAATTAAATTTGAACAAAAGAAATTCAATAAAAATTCCCAATATGTACACTAAATTCTTCCCAAATAATTCAAATAAAATTGAAATTATATAGACAGGCTTAGTTTGATTTAATATGTTATTTATTTTATTTATAATTTAGTTTGCAATTGTAAATTGTAAATTGTAATAATCCAATACAATCAAATTCCAAGTCTTGACCTGAGGCCATGACTTATTATGAATTTCCAATTCCAAACCAATCAGATAAACAAGACATAATCAATCAACAGATAAACAAATTAGATAGACAAAACAAATTTTCCATTTCATTCAAATCAAAATCCAACCATTCACAGCAATTCAATTCCAATTTCCTCCAACCATTTACAACCTCATAATTAGAAATTCACAAATGCAATTCAATTTCATGAGCCAAAAAAAAATCTAAAACACATTAAAAAAATATCACAAAAATGGTCGGTTCGGACTCGAGTTGGGTGAAAACCAAATCTGGTTTCTATGGAAGACAAGCAGCAGGCAGGAGCAAGCAGCGATGGTCGAGGTGGATAGAGCCAACAGCAGGGGAAGGACATGCAGAGCGAGGCAGCAGCAGGCGGAGCCGAGGAGAAGGAGGAGAGGAGCGGTGAGGCTCAGTGAGGCACTATGGAGACTGGAGTAGAGGAGATAGAGTCACGGTGTAGAGGGAGGTGGATAGACCAATAGGTGGGGGGAGGTAAAGTGGCATCGTTGTGGAGGACGACGGTGATGAGCGGTGGTGACAGAGGGTGAGAGAGAGAGTGACGTGCGTGAGGGAGAGAGTGAGAGCTAATTGACAGAGTCAGGTCACCGGAGAGGGGGTGATTTTATTTAATTTTTTTTATTTAGTCCTTACACTTTTCAAATTTCACGATAACACCAAGTATTTTACCTATATTTCAAATACCGGTTGGTATCTAGTGAAACCTCCGATAGTTATCGATATTCATACCCGATACTAAAAGGGGTGGTACCGTTTCGTTTTCGGGCCGGTACGGAACGATATCCGTAAGCCTAGGAAAATCATATGGGGATTATTTCAAAATAAAAACCCAAGAAGTCACCCAAAGATTCCTCAAACTGGAAAGATGGATATTCATGCACTTAATAGAAATATAGCTCAGATAAGGGTGGAGGGAGACTAAACTTATCTTAGTCCATCTCAAATGATGGTATATGCTCACAAAGCACTGACACCTATGGAATTCTGTAGAAGGTTTTTAACTTTAGGAAGTTCCAAGTTTACTTTGTTTCAAAAGGAAGGACATGTGTTTCTTTCAGGCTCCATCAGAAGTGCAAATACTCCCTAGTTATGCTTTAACACAAGCTTATATATAGACTAATGTGCTTTGGATTAGGGGATGGGAGTGCCTCCCACATGCACAAGCTTCTATTGGTTATTACACTGCTTGTGCGTATAATGTGCCATCTTGCGAAGAGTTACAAATGGTTCAATGATGAGAGTTTATTACAAGTGTTCTGTCCATGTAAGACACTAGAATGGCTTCAATCCTAGAGACAATGTGTTATATTTTTGCAAGGCTTAGTCCTTTATTTTTGTAAATATATATACTTTAAAAAATATAATATATCATGTGTGGGGCCCACTTGTTGGCTTTATTCTAAATAGGCCTTTATGAGACATTATACAATTCCTCTCCTCACTTTAGATATGAGACCTAATAGTTTAGTATAAGAGAAGCCCTATTCTATTATAATAACCACCTATTTCCACACGTGTAGAGTCCACCTCTTTTCGTAGTGCCAAACCTCACCAAGGTTTCATACCATACATGATCATGCAAGAACCAATTGCAAGAAAGTAAAAGGCCATTTTGGGTGTGTGGGGTGGGTGAGGAAATTTAGAATTAACTAGAGTAGGGTACTGGATAGACTTTAGTTTTACTATTAAGTCTAGGTTTGAAACACTCTAGTCCTAATAACTTAAAATGACATATGGGGGCTTGAGGACCTTGTTTTTGATTGTTTTATGCAATGATTTTAAAAACAAATCAGATTGTTCAATTCGACTAAGATAAGCATAAACCTGACTAGTTTTTGGTTCTATTTTTACTTTTGACTGTAAAAAATTGACTGGTTAATTTTCTCTGTACCATGAAGAATCGAATGTGTGTTTGTTTCTCAAACTAATAATCGTACAAAGACAACAGGGAATCCAATCACAAGGATCAAATCTCAAAAACCCATATCCAAGCTTACATGCATTATACTAAGACAACATCCAACAAATTTTTACAAGTCCTAAACTTCAACTCACTCCACTGTACATAGGTATGGCAGCTCTAACGGTGGCAATAGTAAGTGGAGATTAAAAGAGAAATGAGAAGGAGAGGAACTGATGTGAGTAGGACCAGGGTGACACCAAATGGACCAAGCGTGGATGTCAGAGGCCTAAGGAGCGAGCTTGCCATACCAGAAGGACCCGTGACCAAAGCTAGGGCCAAGAGACTTAAGGAGGCTCTTTACACGCATGTGAGCTTCTATTTGGAGAGGGTGGAGAGCTCCAAGCCTATTGGAGGAGAGTTTAGTGGGTTATAGCCCAAATTAATTCACTTAACCCAAATACTTGGACTGGGCACACTTGGGGTTTGAAAACATGAAGACTTGGGCTGATTTTAATGTTCCATCACTTAAGCCCAAGGAGTGTAGGAGTCAGCCATGTATTAAATAAATGGGACTTAGGCTATTTAATTCTCTTAAGCCCAAGAGCAATGGAGATCAGCCCTTTGGCGTATGGCTTTCTTATTTTTATTATTTTTTGGACCTTTGTTTTATTTTAGGCTTCCATTTATTTTTAGCCCAACCTTTTATTAATTGACCTAGGTATAAATAGGCTCATCAGGGTAAGAAAAGAGAAATTTTGGTATTATTATTATTGTAGCCGTCAGCTTTGGTGAGGAACGATCCTCTTGTTTTCGTTTCACCAAGAACCTAATTCCACTTATCAATTGTTCAATTGTGGCGTGTTATTTGGTTCCTTTCTCTTCGTTGATTTTGATCATCGGGATTGCTTGGAACAAGTTTCCAACAGGTGTCATAGAGATTAGCCTTGCGTATCAATTAGTTTAGGGTTTCAAAAAATTCTGTTTATCTTAATTCCTTCATAGTTGAATTCAATCCTCCAAGGAAAATCACCAAAACTTCATTTATCTGACTCATTCCGTGGTGCGGGTTATATTTGTTGGACCCTGTTTTCGGAGCCCAACTATCCGAAATATCAAAAGACGTGAACGTATTATCCCGTAAAGTTATTTCTATGGGATCTCTCTAGCCAAAACCAGTTCCGACAGCGGAATCACAAATTTACTTCTTTTGAACAATTGAAGCTCCATGTCTCTAGTTTATTTTGAAATAATAATCGTCTCATTTGGAGCTCTGATACTAAACATGTTGGGACCCTCGGATCGCTGTGCTTATCCTGAGGCGACAAATATGAATGGTCGGTAAAGATCGTGTGAGAGCAGAGCTGAAGGGTTCAACTTATAAAGAGAATTACAGCGTCAACACTGGCGGACTTCGCTGCAGCAATCAAATGTTCGTCGCGGCGAAACTATGGTAATATTTCCAAGAACCTTTCAAGAAAGGTTCGCCGCAGTCAACTCTTAGCTTCGCCGCGATGAAGTTCCCAGATTCGAACTTAAGCACCTCTCGGGAAAAATATGCCACGGCGATGGTTCGGATTCGCCGCGGCGAAATTACCAAAATCAAATAAAAACACCCTTCGGGAAAGGTTCGCCGCGACCAACTTATGAATTCGCCGCGACGAAACCTTCGAATTAGAGATCTGAACCCCAACATCCAACACTACTTAATACACATACATATACAATTCCCCACAATAACCAAAGCAATTCATCCCAAAAGGTAAACATGAACATAAATAAAAGAAACTTCCTCAAATCTCATTATCGAATCAAACGAAGTTTGTACATAGCTTTAATTCATATCAACAATTATAACAATACTTAATACAAAATACGAATGGATGCCCATGTTTGATATGCTTACAAAGCTATCCAAAATGTTCACTAACTTAGTACAAAAGTCTCTAACTATCTTGGAGTTTTGTCCAAATGCCTTGCAAGGATCGCTAATCTTTTCGTTCTGCACCTGAGGAGGGAAAATTATGGGTTGAGCTACACAGCTCAGTGGCTAATATATTTATAGCCATCAACAATTAGTCACAAATTCAAGCATATGTGTATATATATATATAGACATATACATTTATAACTCATCTTGATCTAGCACGTACGCCATCGATAATTCTCACTGAAAGATTCATAGTTAAGGAGGCTATCATATAAAACATATCATCTACATTTAAGCATCAAAACCTAACATTCAATTAAGCATCATACTTGACAATTCAAAGATGCAATGCACAAACAAATAGCTCGAGAGTTCCGTGGGACGAAATAGAGAAACCGAAGTTTACTCCGTGAACAAAACGAGTCCAATTTCTCAGGATCTCGTAGTCTTAAGTGGGCAGTCGGGAGAAGGCTATAGGTCAACGTGCACGTGACTAACGAAACGGATTCCTCTCTTGCCCAATCACAAATAAAATATTATGCTCAATTCATTTCATTGCATGTTTATACTTTCATGCATCTTATGCTTTTTCCTCTTTTTCGATTATGCAAATTGTCATACATTTTTCAAGGCATAACATAATCATAATTCATCATGCATTATGCATTTTCAAACATTCACAACAATTTCAATTTCAAGCAATTGAAATGCAAGCAAATCAACATACACACACATAGGCAAGAATTTGCCCAATTACACAATAACTATAAATACATTACCCACCTATTTACTTGCAAAAT
>JANQAP020000100.1:6740045-6754377 GCA_026874005.2 Erythroxylum coriaceum
CATTTTAGCAATTGATTAAGCTTTAAAATGATGTTCTTAAAGTTATTAGGGAAATTTGGGGCATGAAGTAAAAATAATAAATGCAAATATAATAATAGAACAAATGATTTTGGTGCAGTGTACAAATGAGCTATGAATAAAATCTAAAAGTCCTAGTAGCAAATATTGTGAAACTAATCCTTTTGAAAAATTGAAGCTGAAGAAAATTTGATTAAACATAATTGTTGATGAACATTTCTGAAGGCTCATCACATGTTCAAATCAAGTATTACTATGCAATTGGTTATTAAGTTTATTGCACTGAAGCAAGTATAATTTTAAGTCGGATAAACAAATGTACATTATAATTCTTAAATTCTAAGTTAAACTCTTTACTTCATATCTATTCTAAGTTAGGAAACAAGTATGGTTAGAACATAAGGAATTTTAAATTACCGCCAATTAAAAAAAAACCCTATAGGTATATTCAAAGAATGTACAACTTTTGACTGGATTAATGTCTATATTGGTTTTATAATTTTATATTCTTTTCATCAAAGATTACATATAATTGGTTCATGCAATTCAATTTACAATATCTAAATCACACAATTATTCATATTTTTATATTAAGCATCAGAAAAGATGTATGTAGTTAAGAGTTAATTTCTTGACATAGAGTTGCAATGATAAACAACCATTTAATTTAACCTGCCACGTTGATCTTGTTGTATTTCAAGGTAGAATATGAGTTTATTGAAATGAATTATTAAACTGGCTAAAAGTTAGACTAAAATTTTAAAGGTGATATAAGTGGTTAGATATTAAATTCTTTTTTCCCATGTTGAAGTGGCCGTTGCTGGCATAAGTTGTTTTTCTACGTAAAGTTGTTTAAGATTTGGTGTTGTTTTGACGAGACTTGGATGCTTTTATCTTTGTGTTTACGTTCTTTCTGTTGATGAAACGTTAGTAGCATGATCGTCTGTTGTCATTTTTAGCAAGTCAGGATTGGTTTGGTCTAGCAATATTTTTAACATTACTTTCACTAAAAGTCTACATATTTCTATTTCAAAATAAACAATATTATTTTCTGATTTGCTTGCTTTAATATATTAAAAATATAATTAAACTATTGAACAAGTGTATTATATTATATCATTTTTCACAGGTCCTATATTATATTGAAGAGTATCGCTTATCCTTCTTTTTTGTAGTGTAGAGTTGTCCATTCATCCAGGTAAGTCGTCCAACTCATTTCTACCATATGTATTGCTTTAATAATACGATTCTGATGTGTTTGGGTTCTGTGTGAATGCCAAAGAGGTCTTGATTTTATATTGTTGTTTAGAATATTCTTATAATCATTGATGAGTTTTTATGTTCTTCTTTAATAGTCAAAGTATTTACTGTATGGGGAATGAGTTTGAGATCTTATGGATGATTTGAGGCATAATTAAGTTCCTAGGATGGTATATAGACTGAAAACCCGTGATGCAACTCCTGTGAGGCTTATAGGTGAAAAATTTCACAAGCCTATGAGTCACAACGAGAACTTGCTTTCTTAATTCACAGGTGTAAATAATGCCACGTACCATAATATTGAAATCAATTGTAGGTGATTAATTCAAACATAAATACTTCAATTTCAATTTGATTAATTCAAATTTAGTATTAACACAAGAAATTCATAGGTTTAATAGACAAGACAGTTCTTTGCGTAATAAGTTCCTATGACGATATATAGGTTGGAAACCTATAATGCAGCTCTCGTGAGGCTTATCAGTGAAAACTTCCACAAGCTTAGGAGTCACATAAACATTGCCTTCTAATAGGACCAAATACAGGAAAGCATTCAACGACAGTCTCAACAGTTTGAAGATGTTGATGAGAGTCAAACCTATCTTCATGCAGTGGGTGGTAGGGACTGTCATGGAAGGATATTCAGCTTAGGTTCATTTTCGAATACATGTTATTCGCAATCCTCCACATCCAGTACAATAACATCTAGTAGGAGGTCTGCACCCAATAAAGTTATGAGCTTCGGAGCACAGTATAGGCACTGACAATTCAATTGCAACAGTCAATGGAGTACATAACCCTGCTTTGTAATGAGGTGGATGAGTTGAAGGAGAAGGGCAACACCTCATCACATAATTCAGAACATCTGCATTCACCAAATGAATAGCGTAGTTGTTGTCACCAAATGAATAGTTGTTAAATACTTATTGTTATACAATTAAGATATTTTTTATTATCAATTAAGATAATTTTTACTTTATATCATCAATTAATTTTTTGTTTTAACAAATTAAATGTAGAAACAAATCAAAATATTATCAACAGATAAGTAATAACTGTATATATGCATCAATCATAAGATTATCTAATAAAATTAAATGTAAGGAAAAAAAATAGTATTAGTGTATTTATTGATGGAAAACCAAAATCTGTCGATAAAATGTTATCAATTTACCGACGGACAACTAATCTCCGTCAGTGTAGTTAGCCGCAAATTTACCGACGAATATGCTAAATTCATCGGTATCATCTGTCCGTCACTAAATTTATTGTCCGAAATAAAATTTTTGTCAAAAAATTTACCAACAGTACAAAATTACTGTCGTTAAATATAGCGATGGAACATAAAATATCTGTCTGTAAATTAGCGACAAAAAATCTATTCACTGTCGGTAATTATTATGGCTAATTCTTCGACAACTTGCTCTATTTGTAAATTTTGTCACAAAATTAGCTTACCGACTTTCCGTCGGTAATGTCCATTGCTAAACCCTATTTTTCTTGTAGTGTACTGGAAAGAGAGAATGACCATTTATCTTAGTTTGGTGCTACTATTCCATCTTTGTGAAGAATTGTTAGCTCTAATGCAGGGGGAGAGTTAAGAGTCAATTGATGATATATTTTCGCCTTACATGATTTTACATATGACATGTTATATATCTCTTCGATAACTTTGTTGATATTTTTTCCTAATTTATTCCTTTCCCTCTATTTTTTGATAATGACAAAGGAGGAGAATTAAGGAGATATATTTTGATATATGATATTTGATGTACTTTCCTAAGAATTGATGATATAATCTGTGATATATTTTGCTGTGAAGTCTATATGGTAGAAAGGAAAGGCTCCTTCAAATCAGTAAGAACTTATAAAGCTTATAGGTATCTCTCGAAATCTATTGTTCTTGAATTTTGAAAATATATATGTTATTACTTGTCATCATCAAAAGGGGGAGATTGTTAGGCTTATTAATGGTTTTAATGATGACCATATAAAAAATTCAAATTGAATTTACTTCCTTATATTATTAACGATCTAATTCTTAAATAGAAATAAAATCATAGGATAAATGTTTTCCTTCTTGAAGGATCTTTCTTTATGAACTTGCCTTATTTATCTTACAATATCTGAAAGGATCCTGTTATTTATTAAGGACATCTATTAGCTCCTTCTCTTAACAGTTGATTATTGCAAGATTCTAGCAGAGATAATATTGAAGATTCAAAATCAAATTCAGAACAAAAATAAAGCGATGGCTAGTTGAAAAAATGTCTATTTAAGCAAGAGTCACTAAAGTTACAAAAGAGAGAAGCATGGAAGGAAAGAAGAGAGAAAGCCAAATTATTGAGGCACATCAATACCCTTGAAAGTCATATCATTATCAAATCTCTTGCGCCTTAGAAAGTAACAATTCTTTTTTAGAGAGATCATTGAAGCTCATATGAAGCAAATTATTCATTAAGAGCTTATAGAGGCTAGCTAAATATTACTAGGTTGGAAGGTTGGAGAACCTTGAAAAATATGTACTCGTTGGAAGGTTGAAGAGCCTTGAAGCATATGTACTCGTGAGCTTGAAGAGGCTCGTCAATTTTACTACTTGGGATTTTAGTGAAACACTTAAGTTGAATACTTGGGGACTGGACGTGGGCTTGGGTTATAAGCCGAACTAGTATAAATTGATTGCGTCCTTCTCTCTCTTCTCTTAACTTTTATATTTCTACATTATATGGTGTGTGTGTTCATTTCAGCAAGAGGCTCTTTTTATAGTAGGCTCCTTCCGTTTTCAACTTGCTAAAGGTTCCTTTTATTTTAACACGTGCCTTCTGTTTTAAATTATCTTAATTGGATTTATCCTTTAGCAAGCTCCTGTCATTTAATAGGCTTTTATCACTTAACAGGTTCCTATTCCTTAAATAGAGTCCTATCGTATAACAAGACTTTTCGTTTTGCAGCCTCCTATTATTATTTTAAACTTCAACAGGCCCCTATCATTTTATTTGAATTAAAAGTGTCTCTTGCTTGTGTTTGTTTTATCAATTAACTTGTTTGATATGCCCAAGTCTACCAAAAATGAGAGATAACATAAATGAGAAATAAAGGACAGTAAAAGCACGAAGGGTACAAAGATAAGAAAGCAATAATATGAAGATTGAAGAAATGAAAAGGAGGCACAAATGAATGATCATCAAAATAAAAAAAGACAGACAAAAGAAATAGAGGACAAAACAGAGGAGGGAGAGTGAGAGAAAGAAAAACACAGTAAGAGAAAAAGTATAAGATAGTGAACAAAACAAATAAGAAAAAAAAGAATAAAAAAGAGTGATTTGAAACAAGAAAAGGAAGAAATGAAAAAGAGAGTAAAAATAAAAATCAAAAGAAAGTAAGTAATTATATGAAGAAAAAGAGATAGTCTGAAAAAGTTTCTATTATTGCCCACTAAAGGAGAGTTTTAGAAATTTTAATTCCTCTTTTGGTTTAATTAAGATGAATTTGATTTTTTTCCGGTTATAGCTTAGATCCATATCTTGGAATAATTTGTGTTTATTGGGTTTTGAGTAAGATTCAGAATGAGCTACTATACATTCTCACGTGGAACACAACCAAGTAGTTGTTTTTAAGTAACGCATAGGCTATGGGAGTATTGGAAGCAATGTTATGAATATCGTATCAATATCGATACTGAATTTGATTCTAGTACGATACTGTACCGGTACCGACCAATACCGAATACCGTTTTGGGTAATTTTTTAATTTATAAAATAGTCCCAAAATTTTTTATAATTGCAAAATAGTCCTTTAATATACTGTATTGTATAATTTATAATTTACACTAACTCCGGTCTCCAAAAATTATAATAATAGAAATTTAAAATAACAACAATTTATTTATTTTTATTAGCATTATTTTTCACATATAAATAATATAAAAAATCATTTAATTATCATATAAATATAAATTAAGAACAATACAAAGTATTTAAAATATTACAATTTTATCATATAATAAATAATAATTACATGAAAACATTAAATAACAAACTAGACTCTAGGACTTCATATTAATCAAAAGACCAAAGATTTGCTTCAAAATCACTAATAATGCATCTCCAACAATATTTTCATGCTTGATATATACAATTTAATGAATAATTAGTATGAGTTGATGATATATATAACATTCAAATTAGCATATATTGCTATTTGATAATTAAAATTGGTGCATGGATGAAGTTTAGAATATTTACAAAGGATTTTGAGTTATTAAAAAATAAGATGTTACATCAACAATGTTGTATATACAAACAAGTATTGATACTACATTTAAAATATAAAGTAATATATAATCATTATGTATAATTTCAATATAAAAATCAATTTATTTTGAAAAAAGAAATTACATAAATGAATGAATAGTGATATGCATATATTAAATTTGATAACCTTGCTAAGGAATGAAGTTTTTTTTTTCAATTACTATTGTGATTTTATTCTTTATTATTATCATAATTGTTTTTCCTTAGACTAATCAAAAATGGTAATTTGCATTATCTTATGTGCTAAATAGTGATATATTTACCAAACTTATGTGACATCTAGAAGCTTCCAGTATTTAACAACCAAAAATTAAACGAGTTATACATAGGGCATGTAGAATAGTTTTAAATGACCTTGGTAGATGCCTTACAAGTGGCAACATCTTTGTTTAGTTAATAATCCGTGAGACAGGAATCGTCATTCATCACTAACCCTCTTACTGCTTCACACGACATCCTAGATATGTTTCACTCTTGTCATAGTGTTCCTCTGATACAAGTATATATGTATTCTAATCTGTTTGAACTTTGAAGATCTTAGTTATAAGGAGTTCATGGTCTCTGGATTCTTCTTGAAAGCTCCTCGATTTTTCTTTTACCAAATCCCTAATACGTGGTTCGATGGCGGATAGTGGTTGACGACTACTTACGTGGGGGAGGAGACAAGGGCTGAGTCGGGTAAAAGAGGGGGGAGAGAGTAAAATTGCAAAATAGTTCATTGTTATATTATACAGTTGTACTGTATACTTTATAAGTTTACATCAACCTTGTTTGCAAAAATCCTAATAATAAATAATAACCATAATTAATATGAAAAAAGGACAATCATCATCATATGAATATAAAATTAAGAACAATACAAAGTATTAAAAATATTATAATTTTATCATATAATAAATAATAATTACATCAAAACATCTAATAAACAATAAATATCCTTAACTCTCAAACTATCAAAATTTACAACAAGAGTTTGTAATGAGGAAACAACAAAGTAGAAGTGAAACCTAAAACAAAAATATTTACAATTACATTTCATATATATAATTTAACCTTTACATCAAATATAAGTAAAATTACAAGAAGAGGAAAAACAAAAACTTGAAACTTCATTCAATCGTCTATGGGAGGATACCTACTATAACTACACTAACCTCAATTATCATTTGGTACAAAATCCTCATCATTGAGAGGAGCTCATCATCATCATCATTCAAATTCAATGCACCAAATGACATGTCAATACTTTCCCATCCAAGATTATCTTCCATGTCATTCACATCTATAAAACCTGGTTCCTCATAAACCCAATCTGCTAAAAAATCGACATTATTAGTGTAAATTGGATCTACTAAACCACTTTGTCTGTTCAAAGTCCTAGTAAACAATAAAATTTAATTATTAAAAAATTATAAGAAATTATATTTAGATTAATAATGATAATAACGTACCTTTTCTAAAGCTTTAGATTGTAACAATGAAAACTAAGCCATTCAATTTCTTGTGCTCTAATATATTCCTTTTCTTAGAATGGATAAATTTAAATGTGCTTTAATTCCGTTCACAGCCTATTGCACTCACACATTGACTTAAAATTTGAATTGCAAACCTTTGCAATTCTAGAACATCACTTCTAAATTGATCCCACTAAGAAACTGTAAGTTGTAAGACAACAAAAGTAGCATTATAAACAAAATAAAATGATAATTAATTTTCTAGTTTTCAATAAATAAGAAAAGGGAAACAACTAATACTTGGAGAAAGTCTTACTCTTTTTTGAATAGCAATTGATAATCCAAAATCCCTAGAAGATTGCTTATAAAGCTCCATTTATGAGCTTAGGATATCTTGCATCATCTCATGGGAAGCAACTATTGTAATAGTGAATAACATTTCTCTATTAACTTCAGCTTTCTTTGTAAAATTTGGTCTGAAATAGACACTAGGATTCAAAAATGTCCCATCTGCAAACAACGGAGAAAAAAGTTGTCTTTCCTATCTCTTATTGATGACTGCAAGATACGGTGTGTACAAAGAAGGCCTACGTTTTAGATTGACCTTGATTGCTTCCTTTACCCTCTTTATGTCATCAAAAAGATAACTTATTGTTATCTTTTCTTCACTATCAACCAAGCGAAGCACCCTCACTAAAGGCTTACAAACCCAGATAACAAATTGGCATTAAGACCAAAATTCTCTATCTTCTAGTTACAAATCTTGTCATAGTAGGATGACACAAATTCCTACCACTTGTAAATTCCTTTCTCATTAAATTCAACATCCATGCATAATTATAGATGAACTTGGTCACCTTTTTAGCTTTCTACATAGTCTCATCAATAATAGGAAAATACGTAGGATCCCCTATATTCTCCAGTATTAGGTCAATGCAATGTGCAGCATAAGGAGTTCAAAAAAAAGAATTAAACTTATTTTACAACCTTCTTCCTGCCGCTTTATAAGCGGAATCATTATTAGTAATGAACTGAACAATATTTTTTGGCCCTACTTCATTCACAACTTCATCGAATATCTCAAGTAAAGTATCAGTATTCCTAATAAGGACAGATGCATCAATAGACTTAAAAAACATTGAGCCATTTACAGAATAAACCAAAAAATTAATAATAGGCTCATGTCTCCCATTTGTCCAACCATCACACATAATTGAACACTCATAAGTAGTCCAATCCACTCTTCTTTCTCCCAAATAAATTTTAATTTTAGAAATTGAGTAACTCAAAAGTTTACCTTTTAAGTCATCAATCGAGGAGCTTTGTATCTCGGACCGTAAGATGCTATAGCATCCACCATAGGTTGATAATAGTAAGATTGAGAAGCATTGAATGATGTATATGTATCATACCACCATTTAGCTACTGCCATATCAATATTGTGAGCCACGTCTCTTGATTGTATGACACTATGAATTGAAGGTTTCTCTTATAGAGTTATTCATGGTGCAAAAAAATTAGTCATTTACTTGCTTCTTTTCCTAACATCAGGTTCAAGTGTAACATTCACTTTTTCCTAGATTTGGGATGGAACATTACCATTACCACTACCACTACCACCTTCAACATTTCCACAATCATAAAAAAAACTTGCAAAGGAACATAACCTACTAATTTGATAATTCAGTCTCTCTCTTCTATCTTTATCATGTTGATATTCTTCAAGCAAAGTTTTCATTTGTTACTTCACATCATGACTTACTTTTTTACAAGGTTCCACATCTCTTTTAACCCTAGCTAAATGCTTCTTTAATCTGGTGATTCCTCCACCTTTCAAATGCTTTTTACAAAATAAGCAAATTGTATGGTTTTTCATACTTGGGACTGATGTAGGATGAGCTTAAGTTTGATCATTATATCTTCCTAAAGCGATTTGATCAAGAGTACAATTGAACTTCTTTCCATTTATTTATAAAAATAAATGAATACATATATCAAAATCATGCACAATTCAATTTCTTCCAACATAATTCAATTTTATCCAACACAATTCTTCAATAAGTCAAAAACTAACAATTCAAGTATTCAACATACACAATTACATAATACGTATGTCCATTGTATGTAATATAACTAATTTTATATGATTACATTATACACAATTCAATTTCATCCAACACAATCCAAATTTATCCAACACAATTCTTCAATAAGTCAAAAACCAACAATTTAAGTATTCAACATACACAATTACATAATACGCATATCCATCGTATGTAATATAACTAATTTTGTATGATTACATCATACACAATTTAATTTCAT
Source organism: Erythroxylum coriaceum (assembly GCA_026874005.2). Taxonomy (NCBI): domain Eukaryota; kingdom Viridiplantae; phylum Streptophyta; class Magnoliopsida; order Malpighiales; family Erythroxylaceae; genus Erythroxylum; species Erythroxylum coriaceum. The sequence goes on from JANQAP020000100.1 coordinate 6,749,416, forward strand.
CCAACATAATCCAATTTTATCCAACATAATTCTTCAATAAGTCAAAAACCAACAATTCAAGTATTCAACATACACAATTACACAATATGCATGTCCATCATATGTAATATAACTCATTTTATATGATTACACCATACACAATTCAATTTCATCAACACAATCCAATTTTATCCAACAGATTTCTTCAATAAGTCAAAAAATAATAATTCAAGTATTCAGCATACACAATTATACGATACGCATGTCCATCATATGTAATATAAGTCATTTTGTATGATTACATCATACATAATTCAATTTCATCCAACACAATCTAGTTTTATCTAACACAATTCTTCAATAATTCAAAAACCAAAAATTCAAGTATTCAACATACACAATTACACAATATGCATGTCCATCTTATGTAATATAACTCATTTTGTAAAATTCAATTTCATCCAACACAATCCAATTTTATCCAACATAATTATTCAATAAGTCAAAAACCAACAATTCAAGTATTCAACACTCACAATTACATAATACGCATGTCTATCATATGTAATATAACTCATTTTGTATGATTACATCATATACAATTCAATTTCTTCCAACACAATCCAATTTTATCCAACACAATTATTCAATAAGTCAAAAACCAACAATTCAATTATTCAACATACACAATTACACAATACACATATCCATCATATGTAATATAACTCATTTTGTATTAATTTATTCATTAATATAACCGCATTACCTCAAATTAGCCTTATGATTTAGCTTGTTGTATGACATATTATATAAAAAATAATTGTGAGTGAACCCAAAGATCTTGCATGTCATATTCAAATACTAGATTGGAAACATATATACTCAGATTAAGTATAAACCAAATTCGTTATTTCTGAAATTAGTAAATTAAATTAAATTATTAATTCAAATTGTATTCAAAATAAATTTTATCATATGTCTGTCTTCAATTATTATAAAAACATAATTTCTTAAATTATGAATTAAAAAAGTTTCAAACTAATCTAAATTAAATTTAAAATTCAAATTCAAATTTAAAATTGAATTATATTTGAACAAAAGAAATTCAATAAAAATTCTTAATATGTACACTAAATTATGCCTAAATAATTCAAATCAAATTGAAATTATATAGATAGGCTTAATTTGATTTAATATGTTATCTAATTTATTTATAATTTAGTTTGTAATTGTAAATTGTAATAATCCAATCCAATCCAATCCAATCAAATTCCAAATACTGATATGAGAACGTTATGAAATTTCAATTCCAAACCAAACAAATAAACAAGACATAATCAATCAACATATAGACAACACACTTTGTCTATTTCATTGAAATCCAAATCCAAATCCAACTATTTACAACAATTCAATTCCAATTTCCTCCAACCATTCACAAACTTTACCAACTTCTAACCATTCACAACCTCACAATCAGAAATTCACAAATGCAATTCAATTTTAGGAGCGGAAAACTCTAAAACACACAAAAAATATCACAAATTCAATGGTCGGGTCTGGTTGTTTGGTGGGTCAGATTCGGTTCGGGTGAAAACCAGATCTAAAAACTAGATCTGGTTTCTGTGGAAGACAAGCATGAGGTCGGAGCAAGCATCGATGGTGGAGCTGGACAGAGCCAGTAGCAAGTGTAGGATAGGTGGAGCGAGGCAGTAGTAGGCGGAGCGTAGAAGGAGAAGGAGGAGAGGCGCGGTGGAGACTGGAGTGGAGGAGATAAAGTAAGTAGGGAAGGAGGCGGACAGACCAGTAGGCGGGTAGGTGCAGTGTCGTCGCTGTGGAGGACGATGATGACGAGCAACGGTGACAGTGAGACAAAGAGAGGGTAAGAGAGAGAGTGGCATGCGTGAGAGAGAGAGAGTGAGAGCTGAGTGATAGAGTTGGGTCACAGAGGGGTGATTTTTTTTTTGCTATTTTGTCCCAACATTTTTCAAATTTCACAGTACCACTTGATATTTTATCGATATTTCAAATATCAGCTGGTACCCGTTAGTACCTAGTGAAACCTCTAGTACCGACCGATATTCATACCTAGTACCAAAAGGGTGGGTACCGTTCCATTTTTCAACTGGTATAGAACAATATCCGTAAGCATAGGGGGTTGTTTTAATTGTTTTTTTTTGCAAATAGATCCTTAAATTTGTTAAAGTTTAAGGTACTCAAAAGGTATTTGACCGATATTTTAAATACCAACTGGTAATAGACAAAATTTTCGATACTAACCAACACCAATAATCGGTATCAAAACTCTTAGGGGCCGTTTGGTTCCACTTCTATTTTTCTATTGTTATTTTTGGTTTCTGTTTTTTGTTTTTGGTTTCTGTTTTTTTTCCTTAAAAAACGAAAACTTGTTTGGTTGAGATATGTAATATAAAAACTGAAAACAAAAACCTGTTTGATTGAAATTTATAATAAAAACTAAAAACAAAAACATGTTTGGTTTCATCATCCTGTTTTTATTTTTGTAATTATACTATTATGTGTAATAATTATAATATAATACATTATATTTTTAAATTAATTAATTATCATTATAAATAAAATTAAAATATATGCAAATCAAATATTATTAAACAATTACACATTAATTGAATATAATAAAATTATATAAATTAGAAATTATATTAAGTCATTCTAATCAATAAAATATGTCCATCATACTATAATTCTTCAAAACATAATAATACTATCATTTACAAAAAGAAACATAAATCAATTAGAAATAATATAATCACTTCACATTTGTCTAGCAATTTCATCTCGCTTCTAAGACATGCCTCGAAGTTGTGCTGGAGTGATATTATACTCCACTTGAGAACTTGCATCTTCATTTTCACTTTCCCTAATTTGTTCTTCATTTTTGGCACAACTGTCAAATAATTCATTGCTTTATCCATACATTCTAATATAGTTGTGTATAACACAACAAGCAATAATGATGTATTTTTGTTTCTTCATATCATAACTCGGTATGTTTTTAAGTATAGGGAATCTTGCTTTTAGAATGCCAAAACATCTTTCAATAACATTTCTTAATGAAGAATGCATGTAGTTAAACAATTCTTGTAGACCTTAAGGTCTTCCTCTACCTCTGTAATCTCGCAAATGATATCTTTCACCTCGATATGGTGAAACAAATTCAGGCATATTAGTGTAGCCCGAATCAATCAAATAGTACTTACTTAACATATAAAGAACATTATATTAACAAAAAATATTTAAAATGAATTATAATTACTATGTTTATTTAAAATAATATATTAGCTTGTGGAGGCATAGGAAATTGATTCGCAGGATTTGTCACTGCTTTCAAAAGAACTCGAGAGTCATTTGCAGTGCCTTTCCATCCAGCCATTACATATGTAAAAAGCATATCAAATTAGCAACAACACATAATATTTTGGGTTGGATTAATTCTTTTGCCCCTGTACGGAATTTGTTCATCGGTTGGAACATGTGCATCAATATATGTACCATCTATTGCTCCTATACAATCTTAAAAATTAAAAAATATATTAAAATAATTTTTAATCATAAACAAATAATTAAAGTAGTAATTAAATATAAGAATGTACTTGAAACTATAGGAAGAATTTTGAATTATGTTGAATCTCAGGAGGTGTATTAGTAAACGATGGTGGAGTAATGATTTTTTTTGCAAGACGATTAACTACATATAAGACTTTTCGAAAGTACTTCGAAATTGTCCAGGTCGGACGTTGAAAACATTTTGCATTGACTCTAGTTGTCTCACTATGCCCTATAGTCATCAAGAAAATTGCTACTTATTCCTCCACAGTCAAATGATTTGTTGTCTTTAAGCCTCCTAAACTCTTCAACTCATCACATAAGCTTAAGAAGATTGTCTTTCTCATTCTTAAGCTTTCATAAATCCTTGTAGGATTCCCATTCAAAAGTTCTAATATCCAATCATGACTTGGTAGAGCAGAAGTTCTACATGGTTGCTTTTGTAAATGAAAATATTTGTTCTCTCCCCCAACTATAGAAACAATGATTACTTTCTTCCGTTCATCATTAGAATCTGATTCGAAATCTGATAAGAAATCTATGTATCTACAATGCCAACATTAAATAATTAATAAAATATTCAATCAAGTATATTTAATCAAATATAGAAAAATATTCATACAAAATATAAACTTAAAATTAAGTCAAATATTCATATAAAGCATAAACTTAAAATGTTCAAAATATGGAATAATGCTTAATATAAAAGTGTCAAATCAATAAGAATTTCATATACAATAATATGAAAATATAACTAAAGCGACATAATCCAATTCAGCTTCCTTGTTTATGTCATCTTCAAAAAAATATTCCTATAAAGAGGAGAATCATGTAAAGCCTTCACAGTTTTTCCATATTGCACACTGTCAACACCCAATTCATCTAAAGAATTTAGACATTCCATTATTATGTTAGACTCTTGAGATCTATTCTCTGCAGTGGATGATGTTTCACTCAGTTTTTTCTCAAGTAAATCATTCTTCCTTTTTGATTGTTCACTAATTATAAGTAAGGCTTCTTCTACAATGTTAAAATGTGTCTTCTTTGCTTTCTTGTTCTTAGGAGACTTCTTTCTATTAGACGGAGAACTTTTATCTTGATCTTCTTTTCCATTATACGAGTAATCTTCATCAACATCATTTCCATGTTCTTCTTCTGTATTATTCGATGGAGATTTAGGTGATGGATGTGCATGCACACTAGTTGCAGTAGTATTTCTAAAAATATGACACAAGTCTAAAAATTCCTTACATCCTTTTTTCTGTGAGCCATTTTATACACCTATAATGATGAAAAGATATAAGAAAATGAATATTATATAATATGATATATTAATAAAACAAAAGACATATTTTACCTTGAATTGATTTTCCCAACATTTGGTTGTAGCATTAACTT
>JANQAP020000100.1:6779532-6793336 GCA_026874005.2 Erythroxylum coriaceum
TGAAACATTTCAAGAGTATTTCAAGTTGTCATGGATCATTACTCTAACGGAGATCAAACAAAAGCAATTTCTGCATACTAAGTATAGAGAATTGTAAATGATATTTACTTATGTATCCCTCTAACTGGCTCCAGTTTAAGACATTAATCTCTTTGACAATACAATTGCAACAATAAGGTAATAAACCACGTGTTTAATGGAAATTAAGTGGTTGATATGAATTGGAAAGCCAAGCGTATAAGCTGAGAGAGTCAAATCAATACAACAATCATGTTGGTTGTAGGCTAATAGAAAAGGTTGAGAAGGACCATCTCTCCATCTCTACCTAGCTAGCTCTTTGCCTTTCATAACCTTCTATGCTTTTCATTCCTCTTGGTAGTTCTAAGCTAACCTGGCAAGAAGTAAGCCTCCTTTTGATATCATTGCATTCAAATCAAGGTCCTTTTAGGGTTTGGGTGTTTTATAACAGGAACAAAAGAAAAGACAGAAAGTACCAAAGTAAGAATTTAAAAGAAAAATTGTTGAGTGGGGAAAAATGTTAGTGAATCAAGTGGGGTTAGGATTCTTCTGAGTCCTTAGCTCTCTCTCTCTCTCTCTCTCTTTCTCCTTTCAGAATTGCCATGCTATCCATTTCCTTTTCTTTTTGGATTCACTAGTCTTTAAAAAAGAAATATTTTAGTCTTTGTAATTTTCAAGTTTCTTTCCTATCCTCTTTCATGGTCTGCCAATGTAATCATCACTTTCTGCACTCTATAATCTACAATACCTAGCTACTGATAATTTATCTTAATCTTTCTTTCTTTCTTTCTTTCCACATGTTCTTCGTACAGACATATATAGACAGAAAGGAGAAGGTTACTTGGGTGGTGAAGCCTGTGAGACGTTTTTTGGCAAAAACCATCTTATTGTCTGGTCTTTCTAGGTTTGATTGCATGGTAAACTTTTAGATGGTTTTTAACATGGATGGAGAGAGATAAAAAATAGAGACAAAGAGGCTGGAAAGAGATACATCTGTATTGTGTTTCAGAGTTGCTCAGACAAGCAATCCATGGCTAGATAGCGACTCGGAGAATAAACCATCATCATCATCATCATCATCTTCTCTTCACGAGATTTTGATTTTGCTACCCAATAAATGATACCTTTCTTTGTCTATATTTCACTGCCAACTGTTCATCAACAAAGTTTTTTTTAGTTTTGTCCAAAGCTGGGATATTCTAATATTTCAGGCCTGGACTTACTTATTCATCAAACTTCTTGTTGTTTCTTCTGAGGTTCAAAGCGTTTTAAACTTTTGGAAAGATATCGAACAAAACAAAGATATCATTTTTCTTGTTTTTCTTCGTTGGATTTTTCTTCTACATAAGCATGTTCTCTGCAGCTATTTCCAACTCAACTTCTTTGTCTGAGGAACCCAGTCTTTCTTCCGGTACTAGAGTGCAGGATTTTTGTGTTCTAAATCCAGTTGTTTCAACAACCATCTCCCCCCAGCAACTACAACAGAAGATCAAGAAGAAGAGAAGCTTGCCAGGCAACCCAGGTAATTACATACACACAGTAATCTCTCTTTCAGTATCTTGAATTTCAGTTAATACTAGTAAGATTTTACGATGATTTTATATGTTTATTGTAATGGTTACAGATCCAGATGCTGAAGTGATAGCATTATCTCCAAGGACCTTACTGGCCACGAATAGATTTGTGTGTGAGATCTGCAACAAGGGGTTTCAAAGAGATCAAAATCTTCAACTTCACAGGAGAGGCCATAACCTTCCTTGGAAGCTGAAGCAAAGAAACAGCAAAGACATTAGAAAGAGAGCTTATGTTTGCCCTGAGCCATCATGTGTTCACCATCATCCTTCTAGGGCTCTTGGTGACCTCACTGGTATCAAGAAGCACTACTGCCGAAAACATGGCGAAAAGAAGTGGAAATGCGAAAAGTGTTCAAAGATCTATGCAGTTCAATCAGATTGGAAAGCTCATTCTAAAACCTGCGGCACAAGAGAGTACAGATGTGACTGTGGAACCCTTTTTTCCAGGTTAATTTTTTCAGTTCTTTTTTTGCGATCTTTTCTAAGCTCCTTTTTTTTAACAAAAATTGATGAACGCTTACTATTATTTATGTCTTTATTGTGGTCTCCTTATCTCCTTCTTTGTTACTTAAAATTCATCATCTTGGCCTCCATCACTGTTCATGGCAAATATTTTTCACTTTATATTGCTTCAGTATGTTTCGTCTTGTAGTTGTTTGTATGCAGGAGGTGTATGTAAGCTCTGCGTGGAATCTGAAGCTGAAAGACGTTGGCAGATTGCATAGAAATGAATGCCACTAATAGGAGTATCAGTCGACGCTTTCATTAACTGAAACAACCTCCAAAATCTGAATCCTGACAGTTCTTCACATTCCAAAAGAACAAAACCGATAGGAGATAAAGGAACAATCAACATAATAACATGTTGTTCTTTGTTACTGTCTCTTATAACCCAACAGAAATTGTGCTTTCTCCTTTTGCTTCCTATAGTTAAATCAATGACTAATTAAGTTTGAAGTACATAAACCCTTTCTTTTGTTCCCTGGAAAAAAGAAAAAGTTGATGCAATGTATGCATTTTTCATAAATTTACACGTTTGGGTACATAGTAATTGAAATTCCTGATTCTTAAAGCAATGATGAATACATCTGGTAGCTGGTCCTGTACAAGAAAAAAAGTGAAACAAATAAATGAGTTTAACTGCTTTGTACAGTTTGCTGGCTTGAAATAAGACCCGTGATATTTGACGGAGCATTGTCATAATTTTACTCTCAGGAACACACTCAGACCCTGAACTCTTTCATCATGAAAAGCTAATAAATCTGCAAAAAATCTGATACTCTCCCATCTGCTTTCATTTTCTTCATCAGTACCATATGTTTGGGGGTCTCAATTCCGTATCTTTGTTTCATGCATGAGCTCATTTTTCGATCTTTATCCCTCTACTGTCTTTCTGCATTTTTTGCATGAATCCTCTCTCTCTCTCTCTCCCCCCTCTTCAGGTTTGACCAAAGAAGGTAATACTTTTTTTTTAAGAAGATAATAGTAATTTTGTGCTTTCTTGCTTTATGGTAATCATGTATCTATCCAATCCGCAAGCCCCATCTCATTCTTTTGACCTTTGGTTTCCTTTCTAATAATTAATAAACGATGCAAGATGAATTAAAGACATTAACATTATCAAATTCAATTCTTCCTCATATGTTATGATTTTTCAAGCCTTTTTTTTCCTTGTTATGATTTTGAATATTGCTTGTTCATGGATGAGTTAATTACTTCTTATTATAGGCTAGTTAGTATTTATGATCTTAAGGTGATTTGTTTCCTAATATGGTACTTGGTTTCTTTTGTTTGTGAATTTTCTGTGAGTCTACAGGAAGGATAGCTTCATAACTCATAGAGCCTTCTGCGATGCATTGGCTGAAGAAAGTGCAAGACTCTCAGCTCACCAACTCATCTTAACAAATCCAACTGCTCAAACTTTGCTTCTTCAAACCTCCCAGACTCATCCTCCTCTCTTCTCTATCCCTAACCATCAAATCTCACTCTCTTCTGGGAATCAATCTCAAAACCCTAATGATCCTCCAAACAATGCCCACATCAAGCCCGAAAATCACCCATTTCAGAATAACACTACGCCACTCTTCCAAGATTCACCACCACCATTGACCACCATCCACAAGGGTTCGGCGATTTCTCCCTTCCAGAACTTCTCACGTTCTGCTTTCACATCAGCAGCATCGCACCACTTGTCAGCCACTGCACTCCTCCAAAAGGCTGCTACTGTTGGTGCTACTCAGACAAGCGCTATGGGTCAAAGTCACATGACTCAGTTAGACATGGGCAAGTTGGGACCAGCAAGTCATCAAGTTGCTGACTCGGTGAGTCACATCTCGCAAGGTTCTTACCTGGGAAATCTGGCAATGTGGCAGAAGAATGATCGTTTGACTAGGGACTTTCTTGGTCTGCAGGCTGGTGAAAACCAGCAGGGTGTTCATGGAAACGGAATGGGTGCAAATGTTAGGGGTCATGTTAACGTAGGCTTGAACCTGAGGGAAGTGCTAAATTGCACGGGGGGTATAGGATTCCAGCATTACAATGAGAGAGACCATTCACTGTTGAAGCATCATGGTTTTGGATACACTCAGCCTCCTGCCTCCGAAGCTTGGGGTGATTGCTAGAAACCAAGAAATGAGAGTCTAAACGTAGCATTTGCACTTGTTTCAAAGACACAGAGAAACTAAGACAAAGATTAAAGACTTAGAAAACAGTGTTTAAGCGTATCGTCAGAGTGTTTAAGCGTATCGTCCTCTAATTATGGCTTAGTTTCTCTAATAAATTAAATATCAGATGGAAGTTAATTTCTTTTGCATTTGATTTACCTGTGAAAGTTGGTGATCACATTGATTCTATCTTTGAGGCCAAACTATGATGATGATGAGTTTGGGTGAGGAAGGTCCGACAGTGTTTGTAATTTTTGTTGTGAGGATATGAAATATGAAAAAGATAAGTTACGTACACCTCATTCTGATCACATCTCACGATTTTTAATTAATGCCTTTGCTTTTTTGTCCCATCTCCATCTCCACATGTATTAGAACTGCTGAGAATAGCAAGGGGTTTTAGATTTTAGAGGGTAACGTTTAACTCTTCTAAATTATTTGTACTGTCGATGGCCAAATTGGCATATAAAGACAACTTGTCTCCATGATTAGCCTATTATGATCAAAAGTAAATCAAATCTGAAATCTTTAGTCCCCTACCCTACACTAAAATACTTTTGATGCATCAACCCCACTGGAGTTAGCCTTTGACATTTCAATTAATCAAAGCTAAAATGTATAAGAATCCTTACAGAAATACTAATACAATTAAGCCTAGCTCTCTCCTTTTTCTTTTGCAAGAAGATCGTAGATTATTTGATCAAACACTTGTACAGAGACGCCGATAAGGTAAGCATGTCGGTGAAGGGGGTCCACATCCATTATTCTTTAAGGTCTTGTTGACATGGGCACGCCCAATTTCCTAATGCTTTAATCTCTAACCTTGCAAATTATATAGATACAAAATAGAAACGCATTTAGCATAGGACCTCCAACTTATCTCTTTCTTCCTCCCAAAATCAAAACTTGAGTCATCAATTACACGGACCTTTAGATAGTGTTCGAGTTTGAATTTTTATGGTAAGAAGGCTAAAAAGCTAAAGTTGCTTAGACTATCTTAGGGATTTTGGGATAGTAGGAAAGGATTCTAATTTTCATTGCCAATGAACCATTGGCTCATTCAGAAATTAATGCATTAAGGTTAGTCATTGGACTTAAAAACTGTTTTGCGTTACATATAGGGGACAAGATCATCCAAAGTGAGATTTACAACTTTGGGTGAAGAGAAGGAATCAATAAAAATAAAAAGATTGCGTTTCAAAATCGACTTCTAAGGTCCTCTAAAATGTTATATATGGCTCTTGTCCATCAATCGTGCATGTGGAATTATTATCCAATTTCGGCCAATCAAAATATCATAAATTTTGAATGTACAAATCAGGTGAGCAACTCTCGTTGCAAGTTCCTTAGAAACATAATAAGCCATAATTAATCGCTGATTCCATCCCTGAGGAATTAGCGAAAACCTTCTAATGAGATCAGAGCAACAGCCATGCATTTATGCCAATTTCCAGGCATACCCAAGTTCCTAAACAAGTCTTTCTCTACTCAGACGGAAGAAAATATAAACAATTCCCAACAATCACTTTATGGAACGTACTAAGAAAAGAAAACGATAAAACTTAAAAAGAAATAATAGCCTTTTTATAAAATAAAAAAAGGGTAAAACCCCGTAATATATGCATGATGCTCTATGTGTATTTGTGCAAGTGAGTTGGTGGTCCGGAACGCATTTGTGGTCTAAGCCAAAAGGAAAAGAGAAGAGCAAATGAAAACAAAATGTCAACGGTTATGAAAATGATACTCGATGTGATGCAACTTCGAAAGTTTTGTATTGCAGTTCTCTCAGCTCCGGTCTTCTTTTCCATGTTCGTGAGTCTCTCCTTTATCAATTTTCGTGCAATTCTACACACACATATCCCTTTGATTGGCAGCTTCACCTACGTTAGCATTCAAATCACGAAATCTTTCTAATTCTTTCTGCTTTCCTGACCCACCACTATTGGCCGATGATGCTTGGTTTTTTTTAGATTATTTAACAATATTATCCTTTGCAAGGAGTATGTAAAATCATAATGAAAGATAAGTTAGAGATTGTTTACTATCTCTAGAATTAAACTAAGGAGGCGGTAGTTTACAAAAGCAAGTCGTACGCAGATTTTGCAATATGTATATAGTTGAATTTGTTTTAGTGTCTTGTTTAGGAACTTTGTAAAGGGCGAGTGAGTGTCCAACAACCTTATCCTTGTCTCTTTATTAATCGCAGAAAAGTAGAACTGATTAGCGTCATTGGTTCAACTGGTAGACCTTTACCAAATATAAAGTTCTGAGCAAATCGTTGTTTGAACAACTTAGTGTATTCAACAATGCAAAAGAAAGAAGAGACCCTAGCCCTAGGGATTAATGAAAGAAGAGAGCTGGGCCTTATGGAATATCCAAGCTTTTGGAAAGTATGCGTAGGTTGCAGGCTTAAGGTACAATACATGCCATTTGTCTTGCAAAAAATAAAAGACTGCATCTTTTTATCTCCCTCTGCTACACGTCCAGACAAACCAAAAGTTCCACTCTCCTTCCTCTTTTCAACATACTTGCATGTCATCTTCTTCCAGGGAATCTCATTTTAACAAACTTGCCTTTTCCCTCTTTTCTTACTAATTATTACCTAACCTTTCTTTTTTTCTCGTCTGTGCTCCTTTCTCTCTTTGCCTCTTCTGTTGCAAATCCCCATCTATATGTGCTACACAATCTTTTCTTCAACCCTCTCGAGTAGCACACATGCAATAAAAGGATAAAGAAATGAACTCGCATCTTCTGAAGGCGCCATTTATTGTCCTCTGAACCCGCAATTCTATCAACTTGTCTTTCTCAAAACAAATACAAAACTTACATAAACATTGTACTCATGAGCAAGTGGCTAGGAAATTGTACCAAGAGAGTAAAAAGTCCGATCAAAGATAAACTGCTTACGATACATGCAGGAAAACTGAGTCACAAGTGAGGGTATTATGCTTCCGCGGTTACTTTAACGGGTGCATCGATTTTTGAGCTGGTGCATGTGACCTGCTTCCACTCATGCTCGATAGCTTCACCGACGAAACCACAAATTATCTTGCCTCATATGACCAAATTCAATGATGCTCTAATTCGAAAATGTGAGACATTTTCCAAACGCGAAGTCGTTTTTATTGCCAAAGACTTACACCATTAATTTACCATTGGAATCACCAAATGAGGGAAAATCACTTTCATCATCATCAACTGTACAAAACTTCCAAAAATTGAATGAGATTACATGTCGACAACTGAGACATACAACAGCATGAAGTATGCAACTTCTGGACTATTATAGATGACCCAATTTGAAATCATTGATTAAGACAGAAAGATTCTTCATGGAAATGCACGGATTGACCATTTAATATCACAAGTGGGCCTAGTCCTCCACGAATTACATCTCCATATGTAATTATCAAACTGATGGTTTTGGTATATCAGAGTTTACTCCCAAGTACTTGTCCAAGACATTCTTGAATGACTGCAAATAGAAAAATTATCAATGAATTCAGATTCCTTTACAATGCATAAAAGTTTGTGTTCCATATTTCATCAACGATAATAACAGTGATTTAGCCGGATTCCAAAACATTTATAAAGTTTCAGCTCAATAATATGTTTGGAAGATCTTTATAGTCCTGCATCTAGCTAAAGATAAAGATGCATGCGTGGAAAACAAGATGCATAAAAGTTTCCCCAGAAGAAGATTCTGGTCATGGTAAAATTTGTAAAGAACCAAAAGGAGAACAGAAATTATAAGTAACTTTAGAAAGACTGATCATTCAGAGGAGAATCATGTGGCAAAAGAAAATTGCATCAGAGAGCTATGATGAGAATCCGATACTAATTTAGATGCATGCATATGGCATAACTTCCAACTCAAGCTAAGACATGCACCTAGTATCCGAACATAAATATACAATACAAGAAATAAGATCATCTTTCAGAATTCTCCTTTCAACTCTGTATGATACAATAGATTGCCCATGTGGTAACTCAAGAACCCAGACTCCCATAAAATGCATTTCCATATGTAATTGAATATCACACAGATTGCATCTACTCTGTTTAAGTTATAAAATCGCCATGAACATGTTGTATCCTCGTTTCTCTCAACCATTCATATACAAGGTTAAGTATGAAAAAATATGGAACAAAGGTATCTCCATCCAACCCTATTTTCTCATTCACATAAATACTGACAAGTAAAATTATACAAATCCAGAAAAGGTACAATAATAGAAGCCTACGACATGACATTATATTGCATAATGGTAGCAAGAACTTATTAATGGGTAAGTTGACAAGAAAAAGGAATTACCAGGAATGCAAACGATTCTTTCCCATTTAAAAGTGCATCCATTGCAGCGAATTGTTCTTGAAATGCACTATAAAAAACTTGATAGAATTTATTTCTGAAATCATGAAATGATAAAAATGAATTAGGACAGCAAAAGAACGAAAATAATTCCCGTTTGCTTTCATCATTCAAGTCTTTATGAAGTTGACAAAGTACCGATCTTCTTCAGAGGTCAGTTGGTCTATTGCGTCAAACTTTCGTGTGAGTACTTCTGCTGCCACTGGTGAAAGTAAGTGCAGTATCATAGCCTCCAAGGTTCTTGGAAAATTATGCTGGAAAGAGTTGTAAAGCATGAGATGCTCAAAGAGGATGTGAAATGTCATCATACATTGAACTTATGCATCATTTAACTACACCATGAGATGATTACAGCTCACTTTAAGTGAACGACATATTAACAAAGACAACTCATTAATTTATTGGCAGCATTATCAAGGAAAAATCATCAATTTATTGGAATCACAGGCCCTCTAGAGCATGCAGACTCACCACCATGCCAAGGAGAACGTCTCGGAGAGTAAGAGGATCAAGGTTCCAAAGAATTTGAGCAACTGGATCACCCTCCAGAATGAATACATTACCTTTCCCAACTTTATAACATTCAGCTTTCATTCCAACAGCAGAGTCACTAGTTGAAATCGATCGTACAGGTTGACCATGATCACCAATATTAACTTGCTGATGTACCAAAGAAACAAGTTCGTGTACAGCCTGGAGAGCAAGTGGTTCCATTTGATCCAGCTGACATCTCTCCTGTAGGTCCTTCCCTAGTAAACCTTGTGTTTCATGTGACTGGTCCTCATCATGGCTTTCGTCATCTGGTAGGTTATAAGAATCAATTACCAGATAATACATACAGGAAAACTTCTCTTAATGAAAAGGAAAAAGGTTTAGACAACATCACCTCTTTCTCCATTAGTAAGCAGCTCACAAGCATGCCTATGTGGGTTCACCTTGTCGGGAGAAGAAGCCCTGTGCAGTACTTGATTCTGTCCTAATTGAAGATAAGTTATAAGTGATCAATAATGACCAACAAACCTGAATAAGAGCCAAGAAGGATAGCCAGCATGAAAGTTACTTGCTATCCATTGTTACCCTATAGAACTAAAATCTTAAGATTCCACCAACATTAGATTGATTATTTTACAAGACTATAGATGATCTAGGGGAACACTCTGTTTTCAGTGCCCAAAATCAAACTTTTCCAGAACTAAGATTTTCCCATCTGCCATATGATTCAAAGGAAAACTTCCATGCAGAATCAAATATTAAGTACAATATGTTTGCACGAAGTTTTCCCAAATCCATACAGAAGGCCGTTCATCCAGTAATTCTGGAGAATTTTTTTCACAATTTTCTCCTTCTAGCATTCAAAATAATGAACTATTTTTACACAATTTCAGAGATCACATTTTCAACGGACTCGGGAAAGGTTTTCATGCTGAATCAAAACAAATTAATAATGTATACATTTTCCATGTCCAAAAGAATGATCAATCCAGTGCCCTCATTAGCAAATGAATTATAAATTGGGATCGACATACCATTTCATTATCCACCAATCTTGAAGTTCCAGCAACAATTTGATGAAGCAAGTAAGATATGTAAATGAAACAAAGGTCATACCCAGTTATGTAACCATATTTCTAAAAATTTTGGAACAACTGACGTGAAAAGGTTTACAAAAAACTATGAAGTTGGTAGATAATAAAAGTTAATGAACAAAGATTACCTTCTCATTATGCGGCGCAAATAATAAGCATCCATATGTTCTAACATGCCAGACATTATGTTTGACCGCCACCAAAAGTTAACAGCTATGGTCAAATTGTCACTGTCCACTTGGTGGAACCTGTGGCAGTTAGGAAAAACAAACAACCAATCAACTGCTGGAAGACATGGGTGTGCATCCAGGATGGAAGTAAAAATAAATTGGTGATGTTGATGCTTATAAATGAATATAAAGATTGTCATAGAAGTTCTGAAAGATTTTGTAGCATTTAGCACACCATGAGCCCTTCAACCTTTGTTCCTTTAACCTTCTGTTAAATATAAAACTAACCCATTTGTTCTGTAGAACATAAACAATAAACAATTAAAGATTTAACAAACAGGAAAAAAGTTCCTACACTAAAATTGAAAAATAAGATCCAAAAATAACATAAGAATTGCAAAGGACATTCTATCCACATAAAAAAAGAGAAAGGCCCCTCGTAAAGTAAATTATCTCATAAAAATTACAACTTAGATCTTACCAGCCTTCAGGAATGAAAAGTGCATCACCTGCATGAAGAATAACCTTCTGAGAGTACTCCATCGAATCTTTTGCCCTGGGATATGATGAGAGATCGGGGTTTTCTAAGCCAACAGCACTGTGAGCCAAAAAGAAAAGCAAATAAGGAAATATAATTTATAGGCAGATTGCTTGGTACAGAATTACAAAAAAAAAGAGAAATTAGTTTAATTTTCCTTATTAGAAAAGGAAAATATTTCTACTTATTTTTCCCTTATTAGTTTTGGGTTTAAGTTCATTAAAGAAAAATAAAATTCCTTAAAAAGCCATCCTTCACATCAATTAGAATTTTTCTATATATATGTAATCAACCTTTCAATGAAGCCAGCCTGAATTTTTTCTAGTGATTCCTATTTTCCTAATTCTAGGAGTGATTCCTAGAACAAACCATTGTTTGTTTCTTTAACTAAAATTCCAGCAACTGAAATTCCAGAAACCTATATTGACAATCCAGACCTAAAACTTAAATTCCAACAGCCCAGAATTCCTATTTTTCATTTAGTTTTAGCAACTAGTTGATATCTCTTCTATCCATCCTACATCACTCCTATAGGCATAAGATCACTTCACAAACATGGCTACACAAGCTTGCAAGCAAAAATTAGAAGCATCACCTTTTCCTTCTCTCACAGTCGTAGGATAAACACAAAAGTTCAGTAACCAAATTCTGAAGTTATGCAAGAGGAAGCACACCTGTGGTTTGAGGCCTCTCCATATATGGGCATTGGGTATAAGGATGGACAAGCAGAAGGAGGCCATAAAACGACTGCAACAAAAAGTTATTCACACCTTTAGTTCTGGTATATGAGGCACAGTCTTAAAGTTTAACCATTATGTAAAGAAAAAGCCAGTAAAATTAGTAGGCACAATGAGCCAAAAATATGCATAGTTTTGTTATTTCTTACTTTAATGTTGTCCTGATGTTAACAACTATAACATTTTCTATGAAACAGGATCTAGAAATGGTAAAAAGAGAAACAGTTCAATAGAATAGTAAACCAACTCTGACAAAATTAAAAAATTAAAAAATTTAAGTGTATAGGAAATGAAAATTACCCACATGTACGGTGTAAATAATTACTATTACATCAGAAATGATATCAAAACTAGAAATATTGAACTATGCCAAGTCTATAAATTGCAGTACAACAAGTTATTCCAGGGATAATGCTTATTGGAAGTACTGAATAAGCAAAATACTGTCAAACCTTTTTTGCTTCCAGCAATCACACATAGAAGATTATGATGCGGATCATAATGAGTACTTGACCGAGTTTGAGCATTATTCATCCACAAATTGATAGAAGCTAGCTCTTTTGTCTCCAAAATTGTAGGCTGCAATAATTATCAAACATGAATATACGTTCCTTTCTAGCTGTGGCGCAAACCATACAAGAAGAAAGCAACGAAAATAACCTTTTGAATATCTTCAACTAGAGTTTCTAGTTGAACCCTTCCCTTATCTTCAGAATTCATAATTGGAACCTGAATGAGATGTTCTTAATTAAGATTCAATTGTTATGAACTCATTTATCGTTTTAAAGCCTTACAATTTCCAACCTGTGCTAAATACATCTGCTGTGATACATCATCAGATACTATAGCGTCCTGTTCTGCAACAGACTCAGCTAGCTGATGCCTTTCATTATCACAATAGGCGCTAGAATCAGCGTTCCCATGTTTTAAACGCTGCTTACAAAAACCAACAAATGTGGCGAATGGCAATGGAACCTACAAAAGGGAGATGACCAATGTTGGTTACCATCAAAGATTGAGAGTAATTAAGTCCCGCATAAAATGAATAAGCATATAGAAACTCGAAAAACTACCCTCTCATGGCTTCTAATATCACCGTAGAAGATTGGCGCATCTCTAGAAAGCATAGCCTCCACAATACACGAACCTGCTCGTTCCTGAAATTTCAATCCAATGAATTAATTTAACAACACAATCACTGAATGAAACACTAGAATTGTATTCGCTAAAAAAGGGTAAGCTATTTACTAGTGAAGCCAACGCCAAACAGTGGAAGAAGAAAAAACCTGCAAATAGTGGAGGCCGCCACTGGCGGGATTCCACTTGACTAAAGCTTCCCAATCCTTTATGCATCCGCTGAAAACCTTTTAAATTAAATTTTAAAAAAGAGTCACCAAATGAGACAAACAGAACAGTCATCAACATAAAACGGTCAAGTACAAACATGAAATTACCGCAGGAACGTTCATGGACTCAATTTGAGACGTAAATAGTGTGGAAGAGGGAAGCTGCTCGAATCTCCGGACACGCAAGTGAGGAGAAACCTCCATTTTTGTGCCTCAAGAAGGAACACTAACAGCTTGGTATTGTGAAGTTGGCGGACGAAAACTGCGAAGAGTGTGGCTGTACCGATTGGAATTTGGAAGAGCATGGAGGAATTTGGTTACCTCAAACTATTATTTTCCAAGTATCTTTACATCTTTATTCTAGAGAGCTGCGGACCAAAAATGGTACTAAAAAATATGGTTTCGTATCAGGGCAAGTTACAGGTTAAATTTAATTATTGTAAATTTTAAAAAATATTAAAATTAAATTTTAAAAAAGTCTAAAATTTTCTTAGAACTTAATCTTAGCCATTGACTCACGAGAATTTCCATATCTTATTTTGACAAAGTCTAATTTCAACTCCACATTCAGAGCTCTCAACTGTATCAGGTTTGGTAATTTCAATAACTGAATCTGAGCTATACTAGTATTCGACTTTCTGCTCAAAGCATCAGCCACTACATTAGCCTTTCTCGGATGATACTCAATTGTGCAATCATAGTCTTTCAGTAACTCTATCCATTTTCTCTGTCTCATATTCAGCTCTTTCTGGCTTAACAGATACTTCAAGCTTTTATGATCAGTGTATATCTGAAATGTC
>JANQAP020000100.1:6897456-6928805 GCA_026874005.2 Erythroxylum coriaceum
AATAATTTAATTAATTATATTGTAATTATTTCATCGTAATTAAAAAATTACAAATACACTTAAAATAAATATTGATATAATTATAAAATAATCAATGAATTACATATTTCTGATCATATTATGCTGCAGGGGCATTTTCGTCATTGATACTGTTTTTTTGTTCTGTCCACTGCAGCCAAACACATTTCTGTCCTCCAGACGAAGATAATTTTTTCTGTTCTGTCCATCACAACCAAACAGCTTACTGTCTCCAATTTTTGTTCTGTTCCGTCTCCAAATTTCTGTTCCGTTCCGTCTATGCATATTAAAGGCAGCAACTAAACGCAGCGTAACTTTTTTCGCTAAATTTACGAAAGATCGTTTCTCCGACGTTTCTTTCCATCAGTAATTTTCGTCACCAAATTTGTTTTATAACTTTAAATCATATTTAGAATTAGATAAATTAAACTCCTCCAATTTATCTTTAATTCTCAAATTAAATAATTTATATCTATAGATCAAGATTGTCATCTAACAACACATCATGGCCATTCAAATATTTATGAATGTCAAAGTAGTTTTAACTAACCTTTCCATGAATGATTTTTTTGTATAATTTAATCATTTTATCATATAATGTTCTTATTAGATATAGAGCATGAAATTAGTGTTTACTCTATTTTGAGTCCAATCAAATTAGTTCTCCACCATTAACTATTAATTCAATTAATAACATTTTAAAATTATTTACAAAACAACATTCCATCTTGGTTAAGGATTTTCCGAATCAATACTAATCGAGAACAATGAAACATTCTCCCTAATTTCTTTAGGGTGATGAATCTTATCTTTATCACTCAAATACCTCTATATAATTCATGCTACACCTAATGACTATTGACTACACTGCCTATGATTAGAATAGGTCATAAGTAGTATGAAATACACAGCAATCCTTATATAAGATAACTTTAGAAATCTCAAGGCAAATGATCACTTATACAATCATCATAATAAGAATTTTCATAGACATACAAATAATATTCCAAATAGATTTCTTATACGGGGTCAGTTCAGTGAACTTTTATATAACAAGCCCTCACACGTTTGTTTAAGAATTTTCATACTTTAGCATATGAGATCGACTATTTCCTTCATCAAGAAAAACATAATATGTCATAGTTTTTCTTACGTTCTATTAATATCTAATCTTAATAAAATAATAACTAGAAATAATTTAGGGATAATATATAAATGCAATATGAATCTTATAATTATAATCTTATCATAATTTCACTTGTAATGTAAATTTATCTCGTGGACTTTATCATATATATCTAAGTATGTATAAGATAAAGAATATTTTTAAATTGTTTTATCACTAAATATAACCAACCAATTGATTGTAGGGCATAAATAACAATTTAGACATTAAACATGAATGAATGGCTTATATTGATAGTTGTTGTGTTATTTCACCAATTTACAAATATAAGAAATATGCTTAAAAGGAGATCAAAGCCATTTAAAATCTTGCACTTGTCCCATTAAGGAAACAAATATTTTAGCAGTTTCACTATGAGTTGAAGCAAATGTTTTCCTTCACAATTATAGTTTCAAATTACAGTATTTTAAAATCCTAATTGGAGGGGAATTAAAAACTATAGAAAGTTATTATTATTTGAAAAGACTTGAATGAGCCACTAGGTCTAAACTTTAGCATCTGAGGTCACCAATGATGGCATGTCCCGGAGATGATTTTTGAACAAATTCCAACAAGAAAAGGAAAATGATGAAATAGATTCAAAATTCAAAATGTCGGAGGCAAGCGGTAAACAGTTGTTTACCTATGTATATAGTATATACGCACACAAATACAAATACATAGAAAAGATCACGGCATTGGTTTGGAACGGAGAAAAAGGCATCAGCCAGCCCTAGGTCTGGTTTCCACCAATCAAGTGCGGGGGACCCATTTCCACGCGCTTTGCTGCCATGGCCCTCATCGCTTTATCTTTTCTGTTTCATTTTTTCTGCTATCTGATCATTAATTTGTTGTTTTGAGTTGTCCTTTTAGTTTACAAGTTTCTTTGCATTAATTACAATCCTTTTCTTAATTGGTAATTATAACACTGTGGTGTGCTTCATTTCCTTACAGAATATGTGTGTCCGTAAGTGTAAACTTCTTCATAGAGAATAGAAAGAAAAGGCTGATATATGGGGCACTCATTTTTTTCAGTAAAATTTTACTAATAGTATGATGTAAAGAAAGAGTGGTTTATACATTTTTCTTTGTTTATTTAAAGTTAAATTTAAATTTAAGGCATAACGCAAATAAAGAAAGGAAAATTTTGTTTCAATTTTATTATTGGAATGCTTATTTTAAATTTTTAATTAAAATGATATAAATTTCAAGTTTAAGAAAATTAAAAAAACATTATTTTTGTAGTAATTTTAGAATTCAATTCATTATAATATAGACTTTTTAGAGCGGAAAAATAACAAATTGATACATGTAAAGGGAAAAAAACTTAATTTCATAAGATATAAACTAATATCTTTAAATGCAATGAGTGGTTGACCATTAAATTTAAAAATGTAATTCAAAAATAACAATGGTAATTTGACCGTAAATATAATTGAAATTTAGGACCTTGGAGGAGATTATATTTTATAGTCAGCCACAATAAATGAGACTATACCTAAGTGGTTCTCTCTTTTTGTTTTTAATTTTTTAATTATAGCCTAAACTATAACACCATTTGTTTTATAAAAATGGACTGAATAAAGTTTTAGATACTAATTTCCTGCAACCATCCATAATATGTGTACTTCAGCTTACTTTGAACAAGGATTTGAATTCAGAAAATTTATATTCAAGAAAAGTGTGCTAACTATTCCCTTCAACCTTATTGTATAAATAAGCTAGTTTAGAGCATAAATTACATGATGGCGAATTGGCGCTGGCTATCCTACCGCATCTAACTTCGACACATACATTATAGTATGGTGTCTCCGTTGTAATGACGTTATTAAGACTTCTTCCAGATGGCTATGTAATATCTGACGCAACAAAGGAAGAAAAAATGAACAAGTATTGATAAATCACTAACTAGTAATGGTTTATCTTACCAAACTTTTCATCTCCTCCAACATTACCTACTTGAGATAAAGAAAAATAACAAGGCGTGAGATGAATTAGACTTATTTGCTTGATGCTTCGGCTGTTTCATGTTACCATAAGTTAGGTCCCTAGTCGGATTCTAAGCATTTAATTCACCTACCTATTTCACAAAACGGTTTTTAGTACTTGTTAATTCCACGCAGTTACCTTCTTGTTTTTTTTTTTAAATAATAAACTATAATACTCATTAGCAAGCAACACAATTACTAATGACTTCCAAAATGAAAAAAGCTGACAGCGTTTTCAGATTAATGCGTCAACAACTTTTTTATATATCTACCAAACCCAATACAAAACACACAAAAGCAGAAGGCCACATCACGTGCCTTTGTCATTAAGAAATATGTGAGGGAGAGGAGTTGGGTACTTGGGTTACGTCCGTAATTAATTGCCCACCAAATATCAAAAATAAATCGTTTTTTGCGTTGGTAGTACTTTGTTACCAAACACAATAATAATAAATTAACAGTAGTAGAAAGTAGAAACTGAGACACACCACCTGCCCTCTCTCTCTCTCTCTCTCTCTCTGTACGGATTTCACATATCTTCTTTCTTGGCAATCACGTCTATTAAGATGCATCCTCGACCTGCCACTTGGAAGTTCATGTGGTGGACGGCCCTTGTTAGGTTACGACGACTAACGAAAATTGGAATATTTGAATTATTTTATTGTAGAGAGAGAGAGAAGTGGAAGGGATATAGAGCGAGAAACAAGGCGCGGAGGGAGAGGCCGTCCAAAAAAAACAGCAGTAAGCTGAGATAGAGAGAAAGAGAGAGAGAGTCTTGTTTTTACTTTTCTTTCTCTCATCGTCTTTTTTCAATAAAATAAAATAAAGCAAAATCTCTGCCTTCTTTTTAGGGCTCCAAAAATTTCCACTTCTGAAATTTCAAACACAAATATTAAAAAGACAAAGATAGCCACTTAAAGAAAAACCAAAAAAATCCAACAAAGAAGAACAGTCAATTCAGATCATAGATAAAGATGGAAAGGAATTAAATTCCTGGATCTTGCTGCCTTCCATCCACTTCGATTTCTTGTTCTGGCTGCTGCATTTTCAACCCGATTCTTTTTTCTTCTTCTGGTATTTATGTACGGCCGTCTTCTTCGTCGTCGTCGTCGTCGTTGAGGTCAGAGGAGAGATACTTCTAGAAAGGTGAAATGAAGGAGGGTCCGATCTGACGTTGCTGTTGGCTGTTTGGTTGGTTGATCGGCGGATGAGTGACAGAGAGAGGGAGAGCGGAGAGAGGTAAAGACGAAAAAGGATGAAATGGGTAACATTGCTTAAGGACATAAAAGAGAAGGTGGGTTTAACTCAATCTCAACCAACTGCTTCTTCTACTGTTGCTGCCTCTCCATCGTCTTCTTCCCTTTTCCCCAGTGGCGATAGCAATGTTTCTTCTTTTTCCTCTTCCTTTCCTTTTGATCACACCTTCTCCCCATCCAGGTTCGTATATTTTCTTCTCCTTTTTTTTAAAATGACGAGAGGTATTTTTTTTCTTCTGTTTCTATGGTTTGGATTGTTTTTCCCCCTTTGTTTTAGTAAAATGATTATGTTGGTGAATTTTAGTAACATTTATTTGTTTTTATGTTCGTTTTGATTATGGGAATGTAGTTGGTGTTGACTGCCTTTGACATTGATCCGCAATGGGAAGTAAATTGAGCTCCTTTTTACTACTTTGTAGCTCCGACACGGCTCTTACCTGCTCTTTGTGAAGTGATAATTAGATGTTTTGCTATAGCGAATTTTCTTCTCTAACTTCTTACTTGTATGGCAAAGGGTTCGTTTTACTTAGAATATTTGACATTGAGCGTTAGTTTTATTAACGCATGCAAGTTTGATCCATTTCGATTGAATTTGGTGGTTATTAATCTTTATGGATGATCATGGTACAACAGAAGATAGGCTGTACCACACAACTGTTATGATTTAAGCATTTGCATGATGAACCCTTGATTGCATCATAAGCAACTAAGGTCAAGTCCTAGCTATTGACCTTAATGAGGAAGATTATTAATGCTTTTACGCTGAGATGTGATTTAGAAGGCCGTGGGACACAAGCTAGACTTCTTGTTATCTAATTCAAATAGAAGATAGACTGTTTGGCAGTTTTCTGGGGTTGTGTAGAGGGCTTGGTGTAATTTCTTTTATGAGTTAGAATTTAGTTTTTGGATAGCTATATCAGATAAAATTCAGTTCTTGGACCACATGGAAGTTTTATGAACAACAGTAATATCTCTTCCTGGATGTGTGCTGAAGATACATCTCTTGCTTGGGAATTTTAAAGTTTGTGATTATTGGACTTAGATGGTATAATAAAACACGCCAGAAGTTATTATTGGATGGTAAGAGAGAAAAGGTATTTGAATAGATGAGCATTTTTTTGGAATGGATTATTGTGTATTTTCATCCCTGTCATATGCAATTAGAAACATATTGTTGTCCTTTTTCTTCTAGATATTGAGCATGATAAGGTTACCAGTCCTTGAGTGCATATGGTTTATATGTTACTCCTGCCATTCTTATTATATTTTTGCAGAATCTTTATCTCATGGATAGTATTTATCTTTATCTAAAGACACAATAAATATATCTCATGGATATATTTATCGTGTCTTACTTGTATCTAATATGAATTTGCCTAGTGCTCACTGCTGAATATAACCTAAATGTCATTTAATTTTTATGGCATTTTAGGTATGGTGAATTTAATTATAATGCGCATTTGAGTGTCCAACAGTTCATTCATATCATATGATGTATTACCCATATACTGATCTTTGGCTGGAGAAAGTGCCTTGATGCTTTTGGTGATGCATGCAAAGCATGTAGTGTTCAATGCTAGATTGAATCAATATTCATACAGTCTCTATATGCAATCATGACTGTCAGATACGCTTTTGTACTTGTACGAGACTTTTTTGTGTTATTTTCTCCAATGGTCCTTTTTCCTTGTCAAAGCAGAGACAGACATGAACTGGAATTGGACTTCAAGAGATTTTGGGAGGAATTCCGTTCATCCAGCTCTGAAAAGGTGCTTTTATTTTGTGCACGAATCTTTTACGTGTACTTTCATTGTGCTGTCTTGTTTTCAGTAATCTATTTTGATGGAAGTCACTGTTAGTTATGTGAATGATATGGTGGGTGGGTTCTAATAGCTCTTCAATCTTCTGTGCAGGAGAAAGAAGCGGCCCTGAATTTGACTGTAGATGCTTTTTGTAGATTAGTAAAGCAGCATGCGAGTGTAGCTCAAGTAGTTACCATGTAAGGAATTTGTTCCTCTGAAATCTTGAATTGAATCTAGCTTTCTTTTTGCCATAATGTGATTGCCACAAACTAACTGGAAATTCTTGCACCACAGGTTAGTTGAGACACATATATTCTGTTTTGTAATTGGAAGAGCATTTGTATCTGATATTGAGAAGTTAAAGATCAGCAGCAAAACAAGATATTTGGATGTAGATAAACTGTTAAATTTTTTTTCAGAAGTGACAAAGGTTAATCTTCCAAACGTTCAGTTGAGTGTGCTGCTATTTTGTGCTGTATATTTGTTGTCTCAAGGTGCTTCTGTGTCGTTTTCTGCAGGATGGCATCAGCCCTGGCTCTAATGTGCTTACTGCTCTCGAATTCCTTGTATCTGGGGTATATTTTTCTTATTTTTAATAAAAGTCTTTCTTAGTAGACGTTTTCTGTTTCTGTTTGCTCGTCACATCACAGTTTCATTAATATTGAGATTCGTTTTCTCTGTGCTTATTGGGATTAATGTGGTCTTTGATTGACTTTCGTTAAGTTGCTTAAAGATATAATCTATTAATTGTTCAAAGGGAATAATTTTGAGTGGCTTAGACTCTGTATGTGAGTTGGCTTACTGTTTGTTCTTCATAATTGAGGCTCTCAACTATAGAACCTTGTCAAGCATACACTTCAGAGTAGTTAATTAGTATATTATGTTTTTTTGCTATTTGAAAATTCAATACTTGTTTTTTCATTTGCAGCCTGTTGATAAGCAGTCGCTCCTTGATTCGGGGATATTATGCTGTCTCATTCATATTCTGAATGCCTTTCTAAGTTCTGAATCCAATCAAAGACCAAAGGCCGAGAAAGATTGTGATAGTAATGGCAGACAAGTTCGCCGGCTTGAGGTAGTATTTTAAACGACTTTGTGTTCTGTTTCTAGTTGCTTTTATTGACAACAAAAGATTTGCTTCTATTTTTGCGACGACGAGGTGGAGAGGAATGGGTTTGAAATGTCTTAGGGAGGGAGTGAGGCCTGCAGGTTATCCTATAAACAATGTCACTATTTTTTCAAACCAGCTCCTTAGGGAAAAACTTTGTTAATTTCCCACCTCTGTGACATGAGCTTCACTCACATATGTGGTTCCCAAATATGTCCATGAATGCTGTTAGTTGACAGTTTTGTTTGATGGAATAGAACCCTCTGTTCTGTTAAGAGTCATACAGGACCCACTGACTTGGTTTTTTAGTTTATAAGGCTTGACACAATCATGGTTCCTGGTTTGGAATCTAGACTGTTGATTTTGTTGATAGTGCTTTATATTATGGATAATCAGTTAGCAGTTGATAACTTGATGAATTCTTGCCTTCTCCTTTTTCTGCATTGGAGATGCCATGGGAATAGTAGAACTTGGTCAGTACCTTATCCATAGTTTCTTTACAATTATAATGTTAAGATTAGTTTCTTCTTGGAGAACTTTTGACTGGAAAATAAGTGCTGTATTATGGTACAAATGGGTAGAATGTTAACTACGAGGAAACAGATATAGTTTAAAAGCATGATTACTTGAAGGCGTATATGATCCTTCAATATATTTTTCTCTACCTAAGATACTCCCTTCTGAGCTTATGATTACTTTGCTTCAATAGTCCTATGGTGGCTTTGGTTAAAGTTGTGAAATCATCTTTCATCGATTCGTATTAATTTCTCCACATGTTTGGCATCTCAATCCACATATCACTGATTGTATATACCTGAGTCATGTTAAGTACAAATTATGTCAAGTAATTGTGCATACAGGTTGAGGGAAGTATAGTTCATGTCATGAAAGCTTTGGCAAGTCATCCATCAGCGGCACAGAGTTTGGTGGAAGATGATTCACTTCAGCTTTTGTTTCAAATGGTTGCCAACGGGTCATTGAAGGTCTTTTCTCAATATAAAGAAGGTCTTGTTCCACTACACAACATACAACTTCATAGACATGCAATGCAGGTAGAATGGCCATTTTGATTTTTCAAATATACAAGTTGCAATAATGAAGCATCATATATGCTGCCTTAAAATTGTGTTTTCGTGGTATAACTTGTAAAATCTTTATGGTCTGATAGTAGTTACTTTGCCTCTTTTTTTTCTTTTGGGTCAATTTTTGGCTTTTCTGGTCCAGGTACTTGGTCTTCTTTTGGTGAACGACAATGGAAGCACAGCCAGATATATAAGAAAGCATCATTTGGTATTGCCACCATATTTAATATCCTTTTGAGTTCTCACAACTCGTCTCCTGCCTCTGAGTTATTACTTTGCGTATCCTGAATATGTTATGTATGCTTATTTTAGAATTTCATAGAACTTGTTCTTTTTTTAATCTTTCAAGATTCTAGGTAAAATTATTTCTGTTTACACTTTTTGTAGATTGTTGAATCTTCTTACCAACTCTTCTCTTTCTATACAGATTAAAGTTCTTTTAATGGCGGTCAAAGATTTTAATCCAGATTGTGGTGATTCTGCCTATACTATGGGCATTGTGGACTTGTTACTGGAAGCTGTTGAGTTATCATATAGACCTGGTAATTGGCCCATGAATTATGTTTGAAGCTGTTGAAAGACTTCTGCTGGTGTTTAGATTTCTCGAGTCGTTAAATGAAATTTAATACAATGCCTACTTGCAGTTTTAAGACTTGTAGTAAGCTTAAAATGTGTGTTCTACTGCTTATTATATATAACCTTGAATTGTAGAGGCTGGTGGCGTCAGGCTCAGGGAAGATATACATAATGCTCATGGCTATCAGTTTCTCATCCAGTTTGCATTGGTTCTGTCCTCCATGCCACAAAACCAGGCTACTCTATCTCTGCCGTCAATTACTAATACCGATCAAGATGGGACTGCCATTGGTCCTGAGGCTAGCAATGATGTAGGGAGACACAGTAGTGCGGGAAAAGAGGATCTCTATTTGGAGCATATATCACCTGTACTATCTAGGCTGCTTGATTGTCTTGTTAGTCTTGCTCAAACTGGTCTAAGTGAATCTAAAGGATCTTCTGCAGGAAAAGGTTCTAGGTCTTCTCATGCCAAGGTTGGTCATAGCAGAAGTCGTACACCATCTCTTGATTGGCTTGCTGATGAAAATTGGGATATAGACAATAACAAAGTAAAGGACCTTGAGGCAGTTCAGATGTTGCAAGACATTTTTCTCAAGGCAGATAACAGGGAATTGCAAGCAGAAGTTTTGAATAGAATGTTTAAGATATTCTCCAGTCACATTGAAAACTATAAACTGTGTCAAAAATTGCGAACAGTTCCACTTTTAATCCTAAATATGGCTGGTTTTCCAGCATCATTGCAAGAGATTATCTTGAAAATTCTTGAATATGCAGTGACTGTTGTGAACTGTGTTCCCGAACAAGAATTACTCTCTCTTTGTTGCTTATTGCAGCAACCAATAACACCAGAACTGAAGCACACTATTCTCTCTTTCTTTGTAAAACTTATATCATTTGATCAGCAATACAAGAAAGTGCTTCGGGAAGTTGGTGTACTCGAAGTCCTGCTAGATGATTTAAAGCAGCACAAGTTTCTTTTAGGATCAGACCAACAAAGTGTTAAGCCTAACCAGTCAGATAAAAAGTCTGGCTTTAAGAAACACTTAGATAGTAAAGATGCTATTCTGTCTTCCCCCAAGCTAATAGAATCTGGTTCTGGGAAGTTTCCTATTTTTGAAATTGAGGGTACAATATCTGTTGCATGGGACTGTATGGTCTCTTTGGTGAAAAAAGCTGAAGGCAATCAAGCATCTTTTCGTTCAGCTAATGGTGTAGCCACTGTTCTTCCTTTTGTGGTTTCTAGTGTTCATCGTCCTGGTGTCCTCCGGATATTATCTTGTTTGATTACTGAAGATGTTGCACAGGTTTGTAATTCATGTAGTTAACCTTTCTGTGCATGGATTTTTACAAATGTTACTTCTAAGAGTTCTACGTTCTCATCATATTTTAGACTTTTGAAAACTGGTGCTTTGGACAACTAGCCGTTGAAGCTGTAAATAGCAAAAAAATTGCAGCTTACGCCTGTCCTTCATTCATTAATGATTCTAGAAACTTGTACTTTGTGCTAGATTGTTTCTGATCTAATGATTATTGATCCGGGATTCCAATTTCCAGGCTCATCCCGAAGAATTAGGTGCTCTTGTTGAAGTTCTAAAAAGTGGAATGGTTACAAGTGGTACAGGGAATCAATATAAGCTTCAATGTGATGCTAAATGTGATATGATGGGCACCTTGTGGCGCATAATGGGAGTTAACGGTTCAGCTCAGAGGGTCTTCTGTGAAGCCACTGGGTTTTCTCTTTTACTGACCACATTCCATAGTTTCCAAGGTGATGGAAGAGAGGCAGAAGAATCTTCTTTGATTGTTTGCATGAAGTTATTTACATATTTAATGCGCCTCATTACAGCTGGCGTTTGTGGCAATGCTGTTAACAGGACAAAATTACATTCTATTATATTGTCCCAGATGTTTTATGATCTTCTATCTGAGTCTGGCTTGCTTTGTGTTGAGTGTGAAAAGCTAGTTATACAGTTGTTGCTAGAGGTTGCTCTTGAAATTGTGCTTCCACCGTTCTTTTCGTCAGATAGTGTAGGACTGACTGACCTCAATGAGTCTGAATCAGCTACTTTTCTTTTAATTACGTCATCGGGTTTATGTGATCCTGACAAGGAAAGAGTGTACAACCCTGGTGCCATTAGAGTTCTGCTCCGTTCATTGTTACTATTTACTCCCAAGGTGCAACTGGAAGTGCTAAATCTTATTGATAAGCTTGCTCTTGCCGGTCCATTTAATCAAGAAAGCCTCACATCTGTTGGTAGGAATGGCTATTCTTTGCAATCATCCATATTCCTCTATCTTTTATTGTTAGCTTATCTACTAATTTCTTTACTATTTTCTCAAAATTTCTAGGTTGTGTAGAACTTCTGCTCGAGACAATTCGCCCTTTCCTTTTAGGCTCATCTCCATTGCTTTCTTATGCATTAAAGATTGTGGAAATTCTTGGAGCATATAGGTAGGATATTTTGTCTTTTATGTGGATTATAACATTGCTGAATTTACTCACATGTGTATGTTGGGAAATAAGGCGATTATTTCTGGTGATAGGTTGTCTCCTTCAGAACTTCAACAGCTTATTAGATACATTCTACAAATGAGACTCATGAATTCAGGTCATTTTCTTGTTGATATGATGGAGAGGCTACTTCTTACAGAAGATATGGCCTTGGAGAATGTTTCTATGGCACCATTTGTTGAGATGGACATGAGCAAAATTGGCCATGCTTCGATTCAGGTATCCTTAGGAGAAAGGTCTTGGCCTCCCGCTGCGGGCTATTCATTTGTGTGTTGGTTTCAGTTCAGAAATTTCCTGAAGTCGCAAGCAAAGGAAATGGAACCATTGAAAGCTGGTCCTTCTAAGAGACGAAGTGGTTGTAATGTGACTCATAATGGACATCATATTCTTCGGATTTTTTCGGTTGGTACAGGAAGTAGTGGAAGCTCATTCTATGCAGAACTTTATCTTCAGGAGGACGGTGTTCTAACCCTTGCTACAAGCAACTCTTCGTCCCTGTCTTTCTCTGGATTACAGTTAGAAGAAGGCAGGTGGCATCACCTTGCAGTTGTTCACAGTAAACCAAATGCTCTTGCCGGACTATTTCAAGCTAGTGTTGCATATGTGTACCTTAATGGAAAGCTAAGACACACAGGTAAACTAGGTTATTCTCCGTCTCCTTTTGGTAAGCCTTTGCAGGTAACAATTGGGACCCCCTTTAATTGTGCAAGAGTTAGTGATTTGACATGGAAGCTACGATCTTCCTATCTTTTTGAGGAGGTGCTTACAGCAGGGTGTATATATTTTATGTACATTCTTGGTAGAGGCTATAGAGGGCTTTTCCAAGACTCGGATCTTCTGCGTTTCGTGCCCATTCAGGCTTGTGGTGGTGGTAGTATGGCCATATTAGATTCTTTGGATGCTGACTTGTCATTGGCAAATGCACAGAAACTTGATAATGTTGGCAAGCAAGGTGATTCTAGGGCAGATGGCAGTGGGATTGTTTGGGATTTGGAAAGGCTAGGAAATCTCTCTTTACAGCTTTCTGGTAAGAAACTTATATTTGCATTTGATGGAACATGTGTTGAAGCTATTCGATCATCTGGGACATTCTCGTTGATCAATCTGGTTGATCCAATGTCAGCTGCAGCTTCTCCTATAGGGGGTGAGTTACTAAAGTCTGATTCTGTTGCAAATGTTTCATGGGAGTGAGTATGTTTATTGAACGGAGGATGCTACTATTAAACATTTCATGACTGCTTCTTCCTTCTTTTGTCAGTATGTTTATTGAACGGAGGATGCTACTATTAATCATTTCGTGACTGCTTCTTTCTGTTGTCCAGGTATACCACGATTTGGAGGTCTCTATGGGGACATCTGTGTCTGCAGGCAATGCACAATTGGTGATACTATCCGCCCTATTGGTGGGATGGCTGTAGTGCTTGCTCTTGTTGAAGCTGCTGAAACAAAGGATATGCTTCACATGGCATTGACATTATTGGCTTGTGCATTGCATCAGAATCCCCAGAACGTAAAGGATATGCAAACATGCAGGGGATACCATTTGCTATCTTTATTTCTTCGTCGTAGAATGTCAATATTTGACATGCAATGTCTGGAAATCTTTTTCCAAATTGCAGCATGTGAAGCTTCTTTTGCTGAGCCAAGGAAATTGGAAAGCATGCACACTACTTTGTCTCCTGCTGAAACTCTTCAGGATGCCAGCTTTGAGGACCTTAGCTTGTCAAAATTTCGGGATGAAGTTTCTTCAGTTGGGTCTCTTGGTGATATGGATGATTTTTCTGCCCCAAAAGATTCATTCAGTCATATTTCTGAGCTAGAAAACTCTGATATACCTGTTGAAACTTCAAATTGCATTGTCTTGTCTAATTCAGATATGGTTGAGCATGTCTTGTTGGACTGGACATTATGGGTTATAGCCCCAGTTCCCATTCAAATTGCACTTTTAGGTTTCCTTGATCATTTAGTATCTATGCACTGGTATAGAAATCATAATCTTACTGTGTTGCGCCGAATAAACCTTGTTCAACATCTGCTAGTGACTTTGCAGCGGGGTGATGTTGAAGTTCCTGTTTTAGAGAAACTAGTTGTCTTGCTTGGAGTCATACTGGAAGATGGGTTTCTGGCTTCTGAACTTGAAAATGTGGTTAAGTTTGTGATTATGTCATTTGATCCACCTGAACTGAAGCCACGGGAACAAATAATGCGCGAGTCAATGGGTAAACATGTAATTGTAAGGAATATGCTGCTGGAGATGCTTATTGATCTACAAGTAACCATAAAATCAGAAGAGGTGCTTGAACAGTGGCATAAGATTGTTTCATCCAAACTGATCACATTTTTTCTTGATGAAGCTGTTCATCCTACAAGTATGAGATGGATCATGACTCTTCTAGGTGTGTGCCTTGCTTCTTGTCCCAACTTTGCTCTTAAATTTCGCTCTAGCGGGGGTTATCAGGGTTTGGTGCGAGTTCTTCCAAATTTTTATGATTCTCCAGACATATATTATATCATATTCTGTCTGATATTTGGAAAGCCTGTTTATCCAAGACTGCCGGAAGTCCGCATGCTTGATTTTCATGCCCTGATGCCAAGTGATGGAAGCTATGTGGAGTTGAAGTTTGTTGAATTGTTGGACTCAGTGATTGCAATGGCTAAATATACATTTGATAGGTTAATTGTCCAGTCAATGCTTGCCCATCAAACTGGTAATCTTTCCCTTGTTGGTGCTAGTCTTATGTCAGAGCTTGTGGAGGGGAATGGAGACATGGCAGGGGAGCTTCAGGGTGAAGCATTGATGCACAAGACTTATGCAGCACGCTTAATGGGTGGGGAAGCATTGGCTCCTACTACTGCAACTTCAGTATTGAGGTTTATGGTTGATCTTGCAAAAATGTGTCCACCTTTTACAGCTGTTTGTAGAAGGCCAGAGTTTCTTGAAAACTGCATAGACCTTTATTTTTCTTGTATAAGGTTTGTTGCTATATTCTGTTTGCTCAGCATTTTTTTTTACTTCCATCCCTGGTGCCAGTTCAATTAATGAAAATTTGTTATTCTGTACCTATTTAATGTAACTAGAGTCTCCTTCACACATATGTTCTTTTTTTAACTTGTCATCCTTTTTACTTTGTGGGATGGGGGTAATCCTACTCTCTTACAGGGCAACTTATGCAGTGAAGATGATAAGAGCACTCTCTGACAAGACAGAAGAAAAAAACTTGAATGATTGTGATGATAACTACAGTTCCCAAAATACTTTCTCCAGTTTGCCTCATGAACAAGAACACTCTGTGAAGAGTTCCATTAGTATCGGGAGCTTTCCCCAGGGGCATGCAAGTACAAGCTCTGAAGATATGCCTGTGCCTGAAAATTATGTTGCTGATAGAAAAGCAGATATCAAGGCTGCTAATTCCCCTTTGAAACAGCCGGTGCAAGGAGATGGCCTAGCTGTTCGGCACTTGGACTTGGAGAATGTTGAACAAGTGTCTGCCTTCTCAAATGAATATAATGCACATAATGTTGCCTGCAATACGAATTCAGTTCAACCGGCATATTCTCCAAGTTTTGCATCTCATACTGTATTGGATTCACCTGTCATATCAGAGAAATCTAATTCAAGGATTCCACTTGCAAATTCTTCATCTCCAGTTGTTGCATTGGCATCATGGCTGGGAAGTGCACAAAATTCTGAATCCAGACCTTCGATACATGCCTCTCCTTCTGTAGAATCTTCTTTGACAGCCCATGAACTGGATTCATCTTCAGAATTGAGATCTAGTACTCAAAATCCATCTGCTGCAAACACATACATCACAATCAGTGCAAAAATGCTCCTTGAAATTGATGATTCTGGTTATGGAGGAGGTCCATGTTCTGCAGCAACAACTGCTGTACTAGATTTTGTGGCAGAAGTTCTTTCTGATTTCATCACTGAGCAGATGAAAGCAGCACTGCTTATTGAGAGTGTTTTGGAAATGGCACCTTTATATGTTGACCCTGAACCTGTTCTAGTTTTTCAGGGTTTGTGCCTTAGTAGGTTGATGAACTTCATAGAAAGGCGTCTTCTCCGTGACGATGAAGAAAATCAGAAAAAGCTAGATAAAAGTCGGTGGTCATCAAACTTAGATGCATTGTGCTGGATGATAGTTGACCGGGTCTATATGGGTGCTTTTCCTCAACCAGCTGGTGTGCTGAAGACCTTGGAGTTTATGTTGTCAATGTTGCAATTGGCAAATAAAGATGGTCGCATTGAAGAAGCAGCTCCTGCAGGAAAGGGTATTTTGTCAATTAAGAGAGGGAGCAAACAACTTGATGCCTACATACATTCACTCCTCAAGAACACAAATCGCTTGATGTTATATTGTTTTCTTCCATCATTCCTAGTTCACATTGGTGAAGATGAGCTCCTTTCAAACTTAGGTTTACTCCTTGAACCAAAGAAGAGATTGCCCTCAAGCAATGTGCAAGAAGATTCAGGAATTGACATTGGCACAGTTTTGCAGTTAGTAGTTGCTCATAGGAGAATTATTTTCTGCCCCATTAATCTGGACACTGATCTAAATTGCTGTCTTTGTGTAAATCTTCTATCTCTTCTCCGTGATCATAGGCGAAACGTACGGAACATGGCAGTTGACATTATCAAGTTTCTTCTGGTGCACCGCAGATCTGCACTAGAGGACTTACTTGTTTCTAAACCACATCAAGGACAGCATCTGGATGTATTACATGGTGGTTTTGACAGGTTATTAACTGGAAGTCTATCTGCTTTCTTTGAGTGGTTTCAGGGTTCTGAGCAGGTAGTCAACAAAGTATTGGAGCAGTGTGCAGCCATTATGTGGGTTCAGTATATTACTGGATCAGCAAAATTTCCAGGAGTAAGAATCAAAGGTCTTGAGGGACGTCGTAAGAGAGAAATGAGTAGAAGATTACGAGATATTTCAAAGTTGGATGTAAGACACTGGGAGCAATTGAATGAACGGAGATATGCTTTGGAAATGGTTCGTGATACAATGTCTACTGAGTTGAGAGTTGTTCGGCAAGATAAGTATGGATGGGTTCTGCATGCTGAAAGTGAGTGGCAAACCATTCTTCAGCAACTTGTCCATGAGCGGGGAATATTCCCAATGCACAAGTCCTCTGTGACTGAAGATCCTGAATGGCAGCTTTGTCCCATTGAAGGTCCATATAGAATGCGCAAAAAGCTTGCACGATGCAAATTGAAGATCGATAATTTTTTAAACGTTTTGGATGGGCAATTTGAACCTGGAGAACTTGAGCTGTCTAAAGGAAAAGGGCCTGATGCTTTTGATACTGACTCAGAGGTTTTTTTTCAGCTTTTCACCGATGATGCCAGTCCGAATGGAGTTGAAAGTGAGATGTATGGGGACTTTTTCAAAGAAGCTGATGATGGCAAACTTATAGATTCTGTTAGGAGTGGGTGGATTGATGATAGAGCTAGGAGTATGAATGATGCTAGTCTTCACTCAGCACTTGAGTTTGGGGTCAAATCCAGTACAGTCTCTGCTCCATTGTCAGAAAGCATAAGAGAGAAGTCTGAAATAGGATCTCCAAGGCAATCATCTTCTAATAAAGTTGATGAAGCTAAAGCCACGGATAATAAGTCAGAGAAAGAACTTAATGATAATGGTGAATATCTCATAAGGCCATATCTAGAACCCATTGAAAAGATCCGCTTTAAATATAACTGTGAACGAGTTGTAGGTCTGGACAAGCATGATGGTGTATTTCTGATAGGGGAACTTTCTTTATATGTAATTGAGAATTTTTACATTGATGATTTTGAGTGCATTTGTGAAAAGGAATGCGAAGATGAACTATCTGTTATCGATCAGGCTTTGGGTGTAAAGAAGGATGTTACTAACAGTATCGATTTCCAGTCCAAGTCAACTTCTTGGAGCACAACAGTAAAGACATATGTTGGAGGAAGGGCATGGGCTTACAATGGTGGTGCATGGGGCAAGGAAAAAGTGTGTACTAGTGGTAATTTACCTCATCCTTGGCAAATGTGGAAACTCAACAGTGTCCATGAAATTTTGAAACGTGACTACCAGCTTCGTCCTGTTGCTATTGAGATATTTAGCATGGATGGATGTAATGATCTCCTGGTATTTCACAAAAAGGAAAGAGAAGAAGTATTCAAAAATTTGGTTTCCATGAATCTTCCAAGGAATAGCATGTATGATTTCTGTTTGCCTCTGCTTCTATCCCCTTGTTTGTATGTTCATGATATGTTAAACTTTGCTCCATTGTGTACATATTGCTCTATATGACTTGGAATATTGTGCTGATTTCGGCCTGTCTCTGCTTCTATCCTTTGTTTGTATGTTCATGATATGTTCAACTTTGCTCCATTGTGTACATATTGCTCTATATGACTTGGATATGATTCTGATGAGGTAATTTTTACATGCATTTTCCTTAGGCAGTCAACCTGCTAGAATCTCCCTAATTTCTTTCCAGAGAAACGAGATCGAGTTTCTCTGTCCTTATATTGGTCTTTTACTTCATACACTCCTGTCTTGCTCATGCTATACTGTTTCCTTCAATGTTGGGGTTGCTTCTTCCTTTTCTTGAATATTGGAACCTAATGTTCTTATTTTATAAATTTCTTCCTTGCTTAAGGTTGGACCCCACAATTTCTGGTTCAACAAAACAAGAGAGTGGTGAAGGCAGTCGTTTATTCAAGATAATGGCTAAATCCTTTTCAAAAAGGTGGCAAAATGGAGAAATTAGTAACTTTCAGTACCTAATGCACCTCAATACCTTGGCTGGTCGTGGCTACAGTGATCTCACCCAATATCCAGTATTTCCATGGGTTCTTTCAGATTATGAGAGTGAAAATCTTGATTTGACCAATCCTAAAACTTTTCGTAAGCTTGACAAACCAATGGGTTGTCAGACACCTGAAGGGGAAGACGAATTTAGGAAAAGGTATGCTGAGATGCATATGACAGAGTTAGTTACTGATTATTCATTTATTGTTTCCTTTACATTTTTTTTTCTTTCTACACAGATACGAGAGTTGGGATGATCCTGAGGTGCCCAAGTTTCATTATGGTTCTCATTATTCTAGTGCAGGGATTGTCCTGTTCTATCTTATACGCCTTCCACCATTTAGTTCAGAGAATCTGAAGCTGCAGGGTGGTCAATTTGATCATGCCGACCGTCTTTTCAATAGTGTTAGAGATACGTGGTTAAGTGCAGCGGGGAAAGGCAATACGTCTGATGTGAAGGAGTTGATTCCAGAATTCTTCTACATGCCAGAGTTCTTGGATAATAAGTTCAATCTTGACTTGGGAGAGAAACAATCGGGAGAGAAGGTAGGTTTGACTGGAAGTTGTTGAATCTTCTTCTTTCCATTGCTTTTATTTCTTTATTCAATGGTGATCGACGCATCAGAATTTGTTCCCTTGCAAAGTACCTCTCCTTTCAAAATTTTGTCTTGTTAACACTCCAACGGAAATCTTTTTCCAGGTTGGTGATGTCATATTACCTCCATGGGCTAGAGGCAGTGCTAGAGAATTCATCAGGAGGCATAGGGAAGCATTGGAGTCAGATTATGTTTCGGAAAATCTTCATCACTGGATAGATCTCATTTTTGGATATAAACAAAGAGGGAAGGTTAGTTTGGATTATTTACCTTGTATGTAACAAAATGAACGTCTCATACTCTCTCTCTCTCTCTCTATCTATGTATCTATCCCTCTCTTGGTAGTTGCTTCATCCTTTAAATAGGAAAACTATAACTTTATCTGCCCTTAGTCATCACTATGAATCTCAATATCCAGGTCCTATGAGTATTTTGCTAATGTTATCCTTTTGATAGTAAATCTTATATTTCTATATCCATTGTTATTTATTCTAGTTATATTCAATGCTCCTTGCATAATGGACAGGCGGCTGAAGAAGCTGTGAATGTTTTCTATCACTACACGTACGAGGGGAGTGTGGATATAGACTCAGTTACAGATCCAGCAATGAAAGCCTCTATCTTAGCACAAATCAATCACTTTGGGCAAACACCTAAGCAGCTATTTCTCAAACCTCATGTCAAAAGGCAATCTGACAGAAGGCTTCCTCCTCATCCACTTAAGTTCTCCTCCCATCTTGTTCCACATGAAGTACGCAAGAGCTCGTCTGCAATAATGCAAATTGTTACCCTCAATGACAAAATTTTTGTTGTAGGGACAAACAGTTTACTTAAACCTCGAACATACACCAAATATGTGGCATGGGGTTTCCCAGATCGTAGTTTAAGATTCATGAGCTATGATCAAGACAGACTTCTCTCCACGCATGAAAATCTTCATGATGGGAACCAGATTCAGTGCACTGGTGTTAGCCATGATGGTCAAATCTTAGTGACAGGAGCAGATGATGGCTTACTTCGTGTTTGGAGAATCAGCAATGACAAGCCCCGTGTCTCACGACGCTTGCAGTTGGAGAAGGCACTTTGTGGGCACACTGCCAAAATCACATGTCTTCATGTTAGCCAGCCGTACATGCTGCTTGTGAGTGGATCTGATGACTGCACAGTGATTATGTGGGACCTTAGTTCCTTGTCATTCATTAGGCAGCTACCGGAGTTCCCAGCACCAGTTTCAGCAATTTATGTGAATGACTTGACAGGGGAGATTGTGACAGCTGCTGGAATTCTGCTTGCTATCTGGAGCATCAATGGGGAATGCCTTGCATTGATTAACACATCCCAATTGCCATCTGATACCATTCTTTCAGTGACAAGTTGTACTTTTTCAGACTGGCTGGATACAAACTGGTATGTAACAGGTCACCAGAGTGGGGCTGTAAAGGTGTGGCAAATGGTTCATTTGTCTCAAGAGGGTGCTTTGAGTAAATCGACCTGTAACTTGTCAGGGGGGCTGAATTTAGGTGACAAGGTACCAGAGTACAGGTTAGTTCTGCACAAGATATTGAAGTCTCATAAGCATCCCGTTACTGCACTTTATCTCAGCAGTGACTTGAAGCAGTTCCTAACTGGGGATTCTGGTGGAAACCTGCTGTCTTGGACACTACCAGAAGAGAGTCTGAAGGCTTCGTTTAATCATGGGTGAACATGGGGAGGATTGTTTTTTTGGTGTTTTGTGAAAATCCATCATGGGTTATCTCAGTTTGTCCTGGACCAAAGTATGAATTATAAGTTCATGGCACATTGAAGAAAACAAGACAACAGCGCCGGCGAGCGGTTGAACCAGGAGAAGCAAAAGAACGGGAGAGGACTAAATATCTTGTGCCTGGTTGTTGAATACTTGACTAGCATAACAGGAGACGAGCACTGTAAGACTATACCATAGGAGCTTGGGTAGTCAGGGGCTTGGGTTTGCGAAGGCAAAAGTTGAAGAAGACCTAGGCTTGTATTTTGGGTGACTGGTGAAGAGAGTTTTCAGTTTGACACGAGGTCATCTATTGGTTTTTGCCCCATGTATATAGATTAAGCTTTACTAACAGTGTATAACCAACTTGTATATAGAACGTGCCAAGAACAGGGGCTTGTGTGAAATTATCTGCCTACGGTGGATTGGGGACCGTTAATTAGTCAAACACTATTCAGTTTGGCCTAAATTGTTGTTTTTGCACAGTGCAATCGTTCAACCTATGCTCTCTGTCTGCCCTTACGTGTATACGAAGTACAGAAAGAAGTCTCTTAGTTGGGTCTCATTTAACCCAAGTAAATCCTGCTGTAAGTGGTGAGAGAGGGTATGACACATTTACTAAAATTTCGTATCACTCTTCGCTCAAAATTGGTATTGCTTTGTCACGTTAGACATCTTGAACCCATGATCTAAAGATACGACAGTGACTATCAAATCCTGACGTGTCAAAATGGTAACATTTAAGTGGACTAAAGGATGTTTAGTGGGTTAAACCGTGGGATTTTAGAGGATTAAATTTCTTGTATCACTTATGATATTTTTATCATATTCTGGTAAATTTTATCCATATATTTAGTAGATATTTTTATTACGGGGGTTCTAGTGAACAAGTAGTCATTTGTTATTTACTCACAACAGAAGAAAGCATTACAATATTTTTATCTGCTCTCAAGCTTTCCTTGTCAACGCTTCTCAAGTGAAATTTTTGGCACGCAAACTCACATGGCACCGCTATGTACAGCTGGCTTTCAAGTCCTTAAAGAAGAGGATATATTCTAGTGCAGTGGATTGGGACTGTTCTGATGCAAATCGACATCCATAACTGACGTTTATCTTCGCCTTTAAACATCTGGTCCATTTACATATGAAAAATAGGTGTTTAGTTATGATGGCTAATAAGAGACGCCGAATTGCACCTTGCAAGCCTAGAAGATGTGTAATAGGACTATAGGAGACTGCCATTATATATCCGTGTTCACAACATAAAAATAATTTAGCCTATTTGACCCAAAAGTGCAAAGACCCAAATACTAGAAATCTTAGAAATTATTTGACTAGAGAATTTATCGACATAAGCTGAGAATTCTAAGATTCAAGAAGTCCAAATAGTGAATACATAGTTGATATATGCTTTAAAAATAATAGTGCCCGAGGGTAGTTAACAAGAACATGATGGTTGGTCGGAAGGGACAGAAGTCCAAAATATGAAGTTAAGTAATTAAGGAAGTCTTAAATATAGAAGTTAAGGAAATAGTGACATGTAATTGGCAAAAATGTACAAAAGTGAGCAAGTATAAAAAAAATTTCTTAAAGATGAGAGGATTATAAATTCATTAGTACCTGGATAATAGAGGAACATACAATTGCCACAGTGCAATAAAAATCAATTTCTAGAGAAAACTATTAACCTGTTTCAAATACACTTTATCATCTTTCAACTTTCTTTGCAAATTCACCTTTGTTATATCGAATTTCCTTTTGTAACAATCAATTGTTTTCTTCACTTTTTACTTTATTTCAATACATTTAAGCATTTTTGGTAGCTTAGAATTCCATTTTATTTGTCTTTAGAACCCTATTTATATCATTAACAGAAGTTAGGTTCAAATTGTGGGAGAATTCTTCCCTAACGTGCTTGAATCTATATTAACACTAAACAATTTGGTATGCTTAGTAGGACTACGATGTTGCAAGCATGGAATGGAAAATAAATCATTTTTCCACTAGCCTTGGAAGAATAAATACAGGAGTAAAGGCTTTGTATCTTAGATAGTAGAGAATCTTAAGAAGGCAACCTCGCCTTCAACTAACTTTTTTGTTGGCAAGAATTCAAATTTGTTGCAATGTAATGATGTTGCAAAAACAAAATTTCAGAATTGAAGTCATATGTGATCTCAATGACTAATGTAATCAAGATATTGACAAATAAGGTTGGCAAGTTGTCTCTCGTTTTAATATAGTTTGCTAGACAGAATTCTCCTACTTTAACAAAACAAATCTCAAAAGGACTCAGGGGGAGGGGGGCATCCTGCTCCTAATACGATGGTAGTTGGAGACCGTAATTGCCTTTTAGATACT
This sequence comes from Erythroxylum coriaceum, assembly GCA_026874005.2. Classification (NCBI taxonomy): domain Eukaryota; kingdom Viridiplantae; phylum Streptophyta; class Magnoliopsida; order Malpighiales; family Erythroxylaceae; genus Erythroxylum; species Erythroxylum coriaceum. The sequence goes on from JANQAP020000100.1 coordinate 6,920,453, forward strand.
TCCATCCTTGAAGATGTTCTTGTGGTGCCTCCTTATGTTAATCTTGGGAATGACTGACAGGCGGTAACGCTCCAAATTCTTAGTAGGCAAAGATTTGTTGTAAAAGTTGAAGTTAACAGGCCATTGGGGTAACATTACAATGATAAACCACAGTCCTATTACTCTTCCACCGTAAATAATATTACTAGTCAATATGGAAGCCATTAGAGAAGTTATCCAAAAATTATACACGCCTAGTTTAGGTCAGCTCAGCTAACCAAAATTCCACAAACTTTATCTATAATAGATTGATCATGAGAATCCTTTTCTTTGTGGTTATAGAATTCTTGAATTCAATTTGGTTTCTGGTGAAGATGGTCAATCAATCAATAATTTTAAGCTCAAATTGTTCCTATATTCATTAACATGTACAACCTTCATCTAGTATGCTTTGTTGCCTAAGAATTCTATCTTTTCTTGGGATGAAATGAAAACAATATTTCATACTCAGTTTTTTGGGACTAAGCTTGAAGTTAGTATAATTGAGCCCTCCAAAATTATTTAGAAGAGTGGTGAGAATGTTGACATGTTCATCACTCATTTCAAGAAAATGAGAAGTTAATGTCGAATTGCACTTTCAGAAACTAAATATGTAAAGTTAGCTCAAAAGGTCTGAATATGAATTACTGAAAAAATTGCAAGGTAAGAAATTTCATGATCTCTATGGAATGAAAACAAAATTCTTCAAATACAAAGAAAGGGCTCAGAAGAGGAATTCATTAGCTACTTACATCACAGAGACAAATTCTTATAATTTGGCAGTAGCTAAAGTCAACATCCTCGGAGCTTGTGTTTGCCCTTCCTTCAAGTGAAAATCTCTTGAAGTCAAAAGGAAAATAAAAGCTTTGTCTACTCAAATTTAGTATAACTTTGACACTTCTAAAGTAGAGAAAATATTTGATTTTTCATTGCAGGAAAAATTTATTACTTTACCGCTGAAGCACATAAATTAGAGGTAAAGTCTAGTGCAAATACCATAATACATAGAGTCACTTGACAAATTCATGTTGGAGATTCAAGAATATTATCTTAGATCAAATAAATAAGAGAATTCTGTTGTTTATTAAAACTGACCAAACTATGTTGATAGATGGATATCCATTTTTTTTCCTGTTGCAATTGTCAATACTACTGAGTTTGATTTACAACTTCTATTTGATGTCAAGAGTAACATGATGAATATACCTTCACAGAGAGAACTTGCGAGTTGTAGAAGTTAAATTTCGAATATAGAAGATCATAAAGAATTCTAAAGAGCTAAAAAGGTATGAGAATGCCAAGCTAGTTTTTGAGGAGGAAAAATTGTCAATAGAGGATGATGGTCAGTTTGAAGATTTAGTATTTGTTCCTGCAAAGATTAAAAACTTCAAAAGTCTAGAAGGTCTTCAATATCATACCAAACATTTGCGTGGAGGGTGGCGGCAAAAATAATTTAGGCCATTTAGCCTAAAAGTGAAAAGTCTAAATACTAGAAGTCTTGGAAGTCAATTGGCTAGATAATTCATTGACATGCAGTTGAGAATTCCAAGATTCAAGAAGTCTAGATAGTTAATATATAGTTAACATGTGCTTTAAAAAATAATAATGCATAAGGACAGTTAATAAGAATATGATCAAGTGGGCTAGAAGTTAAGCAGTTATAAGAAAATTGCTAGAGGCAAAAGTCTAAAACATGGAAGTTAGCAGTTACAAGAAGCCTAGAATGTGGAATTTAAGGAAATAGTGGCAGGTAGTTAGCTAAAATGTATGAAAGTTAGTAGTTATAAAAAAAACTACTTAAGGATTGGAGGATTTTAAATTCACCAGAGGAATACAATTGCCAAATAATTCTCAAACCAACATAATCACAATACAACAAAAATCAATCTCCAAAGAAAACTATCAACCTCTTTTGAACACACTTTGTTATTTTTCAATTTTCTTTACATTGCGAATTTACCTTTGTTATAACAAATTCCCTTTTTGTAGTTTATAACTATCTTTTGTAACAATCGATTACTTTCTTCATTTCATATTTCATTTCATTACATTTAAGCATTTTGGTAGCTTAGAATTTCATTTTCTAAGTTTTCTAAAGCCCAGTTATATCATCGATAAAAGTCAGGTACAAATTTGACGAGAATTCCATCCTATCTGCCCAAATTCTAGATTAACACCAAATAATATGCTTTGTATTCGTATTGCCTTTTAGATAAAAGGTAAATCCTTTTAGATGCATCTTGATACAAACTCGAATTTATAATGATCTTACTCATTTATTAATCCTTTGAATCAAATTAACTAGCTTTTCTAGAATGTCCCATTACACCAAATCATTCATGATTTTCTAACAACATTTTAAGGTAACAATCATTAACACAATTTTTTGGAATTAAAACCTGAGCAAAAAAGATATTTTTGTTTAAGGTTTATATAACTTCACAGATTGTCATATAATATAAATTGAGAATACGACTTATATTATCCCAATTGGTCAGTTATGCATATATGATATTCATGTGTTACATTATTAAATCTCTTTTATCAGAGATGATGGCTCAGACATACCAACATCTAACTTAAGTTCACTTATTTACTTATTCAATCAAATTTCAAAACTCATATATGACATGTCAAGATAGACTGGGTGAACATATTATTCTTTAGGTTATGTCATTACTAATAACATCTTTTCTCACTCTTTAATATACTTTACATTAATATTAGTGTTTTTAATCCTTAAGCTTTCATCTATCACTTAGACAATTGCTTAAAACGTATCTTATCTCTACTCCTACAGAATGATGGAGGTGCTTATTTATGTGGGAAGGTATATTGTATTTGTTTGACATACTTCTTATATTTCTAAGTAAATACTAATACAAACAAAACAAAAGAAACACTATTCTATCTCCTTTATCAAGTTCAAATACATTAATTTGATAGGTCCACAACAAATATTATTCATTCATATAAGCATTTAAAATTTTAGTGAGAAACTTTTGTTATCTTCTTATAAAAGTGAGATTGTCATAAGCTTGAAAATCATCTAACCTCCATTACTTAAATAGATAGTACAAGAAAAAATCAAAAGGACTTCAAATAGGGTTGTAATGGGTACAAAGTGGTAAGTGGTTATAAAAGAAAGAGAATAGGAAAAACAAAAATATTCACAATTAGCAGAGCAATAAAAAATAAATTAACAAAAAAATCAATCCTCACTGCACTAACTACTTATATTCTTACAACCATTCATTTTTCTTCATTCTTTTCAATAACATGAATCCATGCAAATTGATTTTTAATACTTTATTATTTTTCATATTTTTCTTTTAAAATTTTTTCAACCTTTATGAATTTGTATAAAATTCCCCTTTTTATATTGCTTCTTTCATATACTTTGTCATTTTCTGTACACTTCATTGCATCCTATTCCTAAAGGCATCAAAGCACGAGTAAAAGCTTTACTATTCATGAATTTGGCAATAAATATTAGTTTTTCTTTTATAATCAAGGTATTTAGGAAAGGGATACCAAGAAAAAGCTTAAAATTTAAATTATACTTGAAAGGGCTCACTAATGGATTAATGTATCAAAGGGTTGGCAACTTGGTTTAAACTCAAATTTTAAGTGCCTTTATGATTTTAATATTGGTAAACATCTTACATGTAATCTCCAAAAGATTAAATTCCAATTTTAGAAATTCAAAATCAAGAAGGTTTTATAAAAGAAACAAAAACTATTGCATAAAGGCGTAACTTCTCTTACAATCCCTCAAGTAAAATCAAAGTTTTATCACTTAGTAAATTTAGTTTCTTAGCATTCACAAAGTCAAGATCACATTACATTCATTTAATCATATCATTTATATAATTTCTAATAATTAATCTCAACTCAAAATTATACATAAACTTATGCTATCAGCTCAAAGCTACTAATGAGAACTTAAAGACAACCTCACAAAAAACTAAAACACAAAAATTTTGAAAATATTCATTTAACGAGATCAATTTTAATTCTAACTTGTACTTAAAATATTATTTTCCTTATTATTGTGCTTCAAGAGTAAATAATAAAAGGATCTAAGAAACTCCCTAAACATTTTATGGTAGAACTAATAATTTCCTATTATGAAATACTCTACCTTACTTAAAATCTTCATAACAACATCTACAGATGCCCATAAATAATAAAATCCAAACCATATTAAAATTTCAAAATTATCAAATAAACAAATTAAACACATAAGAGTTAGTTAAAATAATACATAATTAAAATCATCTTAAACATCTTAAACCTAACCATATATATATATATATATATATACATGGGTGCAAGGCTAAGGTCACTGGGGCAGTAAAGGTAGCAATGGAAAGTGTCGTAGATAAGTCCACATAGAAGTTGGCATGACATTCATATCCTTAATATCCCTATAAAGGAAGTTCGTGGATTAATCCATCTCCTCTCTTTTCTTCTCAGCATCTTCATCATTATGATCCCATTGCGTCTCTTGACCCGAGTTATTTAGATGCTCTCTATTTAATATATATGGATTAATCCACCTATTATTCTCCCATGCATAATTAAACAACTACATCCAATTATCATTGATAAAATCTATCTCTCCGATATTCACAATCCTAACATTGGAAACATCCACATTTTACTTCTTAACAATTGACTAATTAGTATCGAGAACATAATTTTAATTTTGTAACTTGTATCAGACCAAATTGTTGATGGATTACATTATTAAAGATGACAATCAAATTGGTGAAACCTTGCTTATACCGTTAAAACAAGTCCATAAGGTATAAATCTATGGTCCAAATTTGGTTCAACCTACTAGATTGAGGCTACACATTATGGCTCAATATGTAAGTCACATGATGGGGTTGTATAGGTAGGTGTTTACACAAAAAGTGTACCTGTTCAACAAAATATGTGATACCCAATTTGAAACTATACAATGCATCCCTTTAGTTCCACTTGTCGTATCCTGATGGCCTCCTATTATGAAAGCTCAACCTCCTACCCTCTAATAGCAGCCTAAGATGCTCCTCAATTGTTTTATGGAATGAAATTCTTTTATATGCTCATTGTAAAGTTAAGAAAATGATCTTAATGTATGTTTTGAAGCATGTTTTTAATCTTAAAGACTCAATTAATATTTAGGGTTATAGTCTTTTCAATGATCATGTTATTACTGCTCTACTTATTATATAATTCCTCATTCTTTTGATTTATAAACCTAAAATTATACTCCAAAGGTAGTGTCAAAAAAGATCGAATCTGACTTCTCCTAGTTATTGACTTGATTATTAGAGCCATCCCTTCAACACATAATCAAGGATGCTAACTTCACCATAATTTACAAACTCCACTCCATAATTTCACACCTCAACAACACTTCTTCCATACTACCAACAATTATACAAACCACAATATTTGGTATAATCTATCACAATTAACACAAATTCCATAACTCCAATTTAATATCCTTACAATTCCATAATAGTAGTTCACAATCCTTAATTCCTCCTCTTTCAAGCTCAATACTCCACTTTAGTAGACTACTACTACGAAATTAGAGAGAGTAACTTACTTAGAAATGTAGAACTTAAAATAGATGCTTAATATCTCCCAAAACTCCTTTCCACTCAGACTCCCCAATCTGTGTCTTTTTAGCATAAAAATATGAGGAAAAGGGAATGATTTAAGGTTTTTGAGGATTTTTGTGGTTGAGGAAAATATTTAGTGTTTGGAAGTTAAGATTTATTGATAGAAGTCTAGATTTAGCCAAAATTAGGGATTTTGGAAGTTGAGTGGCCTAAAGAAGAAGTAAATAAGGTTTTTGGTAAAAAAGCTAAAGTTGGACTTTTATAGAGTCAAGTTCCAAGATGAGACTAGCACTGGATGCATTTTAACACTAGTTTCAGTTATATTTTGCTTCTTTAGAGTATTGCTGGGTTATGGGACCGACTATAAACTAAATTTCTATATTAATGGTAATTACACTATGATTCTTAACACTCTCATTTATTATTTCAACACCGTCACTTATACCACCTTGAAAAGTGGCATCGATTATCCTCTGTAAGCCTTAATTCATGCCTCAGCTTGATTTTTCCATCTTCTTTTTTCTAATTCTCATCTCCCATGACCTTTGACTCATTAAGCATTACATATGCATGGATTAACACACAATAATGCAAAAACTATAACCTAAATACACAATAACCAAGATTTAACAAAGAAACTATATAAATTAAAATCAAAAAATGAAAAATATTAAAAGTTTCAACACCTATAATTAAAAATAACATTACCCTCATTGATAAACAAATAAGATATTAAACTTAATCAAATATGGTAATTAAGGTTGAGAAGTCTCCTATACTTTCATATAAGTTTAATAAGGTAAAATCTTAAGAAGTCCCGTAAAAATTTACCTATACAAGAAAATGCAAATTAGTGAAGCAATTTAAAAATGAAGAAAGTAAAATAAAAGAAAAAAGTTAGAATCATTAAGTTACCCAGAAAGCATTTCTTTAAAGTCTTTTAGCTAGAATTCTCTTCAAGCTATTTACTCATATAGGATTTCCATCTAGATGAGCCTGTTTCCCTTCATATACAAAATACAAAGATGAAGAAAAATTAGTATGATATATCGCATTGTCTCCTCGGTATGCATAGTACTAATAAGGAGGCAATGCTTCAACTCCAAGTCAAATGCTTTTTTGGTAGAAGGTAGAGGCTTAAGTTGTGCTTCTAACCTACAAACACCATCATTACTTGTACGATCCTCTTTTTGTTCCTTAAGTCCTAAAGATTTACATATTTTCATATAATCATCCCCAATAACTTTAGGAGCTTCATGCATACTAAGGTCTATAACATCCATCTTAAAGCATTCATCATCTAACGCAAGAGGCCTTTTCAAGGTCCTATATATATGAAACTTTGCTTTATCCTTTCCCACTATAATTATAAGTTTTCCCTCAACTATATTAATAATAGCCCCTTTAATAGCTAAAAAGGGTCTCCTTAAGAAAATATGGACTTTAGTTTCCTACTCTATATCCATCACTAGAAAACTAATTGGGAAGATAAATTTTTCTACTTTTATAAGTAAGTATTCCATGACCCCAATAGGATACTTTACAGAATGATCTGCCAACTAGCGTGACATGTATGACCCCGATGGGATATTTTATAGAATGATTTACCAACTAGAGTGACATGTTTGTTAGACTAAGCTCTCGTATTCCTAACTTTCTAAGACTAGATAAAGGCAATAGGAATAACATTTCTTCTTAAATCACATAAATACTTAACAACATCAGAAGCACCAAATCGACAAGGAATAGTGAAACTCCCCGAGTCCTTCAACTTTAGAGTTAATTTATTATATAAGATTTTGTTGCACTCCTCAATTAATTACACCTTAGCATACTTCTTTAATTAATTTTTGTTGGAGAAGATTTCGTTCATAAACTTCATATAGGATGACATTTGAGCTAATTCTTTGGAAAAGCATTTATTGATGTGCAATTTCTTAAGATTTCTAAGAATTTCTTGAAATTGTCTTCATTCGTCTTCTTTTTTAGCCTTTAGGAGAATGGAATTAGATGTATGTAGGGTTTGGATGACTTCTCGAGATTGAAGCTAGTGGAAGAGGAAGCTAATGTTAGTTTGCTTTTGTTCTGATTGTCCTCCAAATCATTCCAAAACTGGCATCGATTATAGATAAGACCAATGTTCTATTTTCCTCATGCTCTCCTGATCTTCACACTTCCTTTTTCTTTATCAACATTAAATCAAGTGTTGTTCTAACCCTAATTGTGATGAATAACACCTGTTTTCTAAGGTTCACCTTAGTATTACTCAAAAACTTTTTCTAACCTCTTTCACTTACTGTCTTAGCCACCTAACTCACTTCTACCTCAATGATATGAATTGATGCACTAGTTGTGTAACAGCCCAGACCACCCGCTTGCAGATATTGTCCGCTTTGAGCCTCGGCCTCTCGGGAACTCTAGGAGGTCGCTCCTCAAATCCAGGTACCGAGGACTCCATACTCGCTCCCACTGATCCCTGGTCAGCTGACTGATCTATCTGATCACCTAAAGCGGATGACCTGTAAGAAATAACAATTCCGATCATTTTCTCATTTTTCAGATTGATTCAAGCCTAGACCGCAGTCTACTAGTCCCGACAGATGCCAAACCATGCTCTGATACCACCTAAATGTAACCCCCCATTACCCTAGGATACGTACCGGAACGCCCGTAGGTCATTCCGACACATAACCTAAGACAACGAAGCGTTACGT
>JANQAP020000100.1:6936900-6950748 GCA_026874005.2 Erythroxylum coriaceum
CTCCCCCGTGGGCCACAGGTCCAGATGTCACTTAGGACGTCGGGCCGTGGACCCGCCCGGGGAGGGGTTCCAGCATTCATAGTGGTGTCACCCAATTCTGAAGGACCAAAAATAATTGATGCATACATAATATTCAATGCTTCTTTAGTAGAATATTCCAGTAGTTACAAAACATATTGAGAGCGCTCCAATATTACAATATTAGGATTAGAACTTCCCTCATTCATAAGCCATTTTCCTTAAGGAGAACGTTAATGATTGCTAGTTACTTTTAGTTTAGAAGGAAAAAATTGTTAGTAGCATTATCTAGCCTTATTAATTTATAGTAACTGCCATTAGTGAAGCTCCTCCTGGAGGTCTCTATGCTTTGCTAACACGATATGCAAGAGGTCGCCATTGGTAAGAAACTAACAGTTCATCTTGATGTAGCTTATTAAAATCATTTAATTGCATAAAAGGAATAGCGTTCGAAGGCTCTTTCTCTATATCAACCACAACACAAGTTCTTGCATAACAAACTATTTTCATTAAAATAGTTGATTCATCCATAGCTATTGGTTTCCTAATATAGTTAGTTAAGTGACTAAGTCCAATATTTGTCTAATATTTTTAAAGAATATTATGCAAATTAACCCAAGGATGAACTTGCTTACATTTGATATCCAAGAGCCAAATTCCTTGTTGCTAAAGTTAGAGAAACGGTGGCAAATTATTGAAATGCTAAGGTCTATGATTAACTATCTTTTGTGCACTAAAAGCGGAGTAGAACTTAAAGACAAATAAGCCATCATCTATAAGGAGCACATCCTCTAATCTCGAGGCTTTCCATTGTTTATGTGCCTAAGCTCTTAAGGGTGGAAATGATGGCCTTCCTACTTTCATAATTTATTAAAATCATAAAAATTGGTTTTAGTTTTCTGTTTTTGTTACTCTCTTAATCTTAGTTTCATTATTAACTAATATATACTATTTTATTATTTAATATTAATTATTAATAAGAATTATGACTAATATAATTTAACTATTTAATTTATTTTAAAATAATTTTATAACTATTTTAATTTTTAAATAATTTTTTGGAAAATAAAATATCTAATAATTTGGTAATTATTTAATAAATATATTTAAAATTTAAAATATCTTAATACTACATAAATTTTAAAATAATTTTTATGAAATAGATTTTTAAAATATAAAATATATGAAATATTAATTTTAATAGTTAAAATATAAATAAATATTAATTTAAAATAAAAATTTGGATTTTATAATAATTTAATTATTAATATTTGTATAAGAGGTTAAATAAAACAAGTTATTTAATTAATTTATCTATAAATTTTACTTATTATTAATTGCCACCAGTAATAAAAGTGAACCTACATTAATATTAACAATCAAACAAGTTTTTGTTTTTATAAAATAACCAAAATCAAGAGATAAAAACCAAAACTAACAATAGAAAATAGAAGTGAAAAAAACCATTAACTTTTTATTTTCTTTTGTAAAATTGTTTTTGAGCGTTTAAATCTTAACTCTTTTAATCAAATTCTTGAATAATCATGTAAGTTTTACACTTTAGTCTATCATATAAGTTTGATATGATAAAAAAAGTTTGAACTTTGTATGACATGAGTTTTTTTCTGTGATTACTATGTATGCCTACTAATTGTGGGTTATGATTTTTGTTTGTTAATTATCTTAAGTCTATTTACATTTACTTTTTATAGTATAAGTAAGTTGATTTTACTAGTTAGTAGTTACTATTATTGTAAAATAAAATTATCCTTCAAGTAACAATTATAATGGTAACAAATGTAGGAAAAATAGTCTTGTTGTAAAATAAAATTATCGTTCAAACACTAGTTTTTAAAATTCTTTTTGATGTAGTCTAAAAAAGAGTAGAAAATTGGAATAATAAGAACCTTTTTTATGTTATCAGACTACAGTTAGTATCATCTTTTGAACAACATTTATGTGCATCAGAGTTCTCACCTTTGCCTACCTCGAAGCATCATCAAAGTAACATAGAAATATGTGAGAAACTTTTGTGGACAAGGGATTCAAATAAATCCTCAAATGCTAAAGTAAAGTGTACAAAAGTATGTACCATTAATGAATAAGGAGGGATGCGGAAAAACACCATCAAACCAGTTAACATTATGCTTTTGATCAAAAGAATATGAAAAATCCTTATAGACAAGGGACCCTTATGGGTTAAGTGGATACATAATCATTTCGTACATGAAGAGAATTTCTGGAGCTTCAAACCTTAAGTAAGTACCCTATAGACATTATTGCAAATGTTAATGTTTAAAGACATAATGAATTAAAACATTAAATGCATCACTAGTAATGGAAATGCAACTTCTTTCATTTTGATAACTGGCATAACCAAGGCTGTTTTTTACAAACTTCCAGGCTTCCATAATCTTAAGCAATTAATGCCCATCAATGCCAAAGTTAAAGAATTGGTAAGGTAGAGCCTAGAGTTTTCAATTAAAGGGATTCTCATCCTTTATGTCTAATGTACTAGCTTACTATTTCAATAATATTAGAGAAGAGAAAACCAATTTGATTGCTCATAGATTAGGTATGTTTATAAATAGAACATGCCTTAAGATTATTTAAACCTCCTTCTCCAAGAGTGAATCAGAACAAACTAGTTTGAGATCAAACTTACATCCCAAAAGTAGCTTCTTTTTTATGGATGGTAGTAAAGCAAAATCTTCAGGAACAAGACATGAATAAAGGTACTCAAATCAACAACATTTGCTACCTTTTTTTAATAGAAAAAAGACTCTATAAATCACCTATTCTTTAATTGTAACTACTTAATTGCAATATGGGGTCAAGAAATACATTGAATAACCAAGTCTATACAAAAATGTGGGAAAATCATCAAATGGGCATGTAAAATCAAATATAACTATAAAAGGGACTTGAGGCTCTTTAAAATAACTTTAAGTTGATGTATCTATTTGATTTAGAGGGGAAAAACTTAACAATTTTCTAATAAACTCAATAGGACACTGGGAGCTTGATAACAAACATAAGGAATTGGATAAGGAAAATTGTTTTAGCTAAAGCGATCATAATACAACTAAGTCAAGGGATGGCAATGAAACTAAATATGTATCACCTGGTGATGTTTAAAGCTTCACAAATCAAAATGTAATAGATGAACTGCTACAAAATATTACAAACTTCTCTATTGTGATATTTATTAAGCTTCATCAAAGTGCTGAATCTTGATAATTCAAGTTCTTAGACTAATCACTTATTAAGAGAAGAAAATCATTTCATTTTTATCTTTTTAGAACACCATTTAAGGTTTTTTTTTCATTGCTTAGAGGGTACTCTTGCTAACATTGCTAGCTCCTTTTCTATAGTTTAAACTATGATGTATTAATATCCTTTCATGGTAAAGAAATTATTCTATTATTCGTTTTAAAAGATAGTTATCATAATAAAAATGTAAAAACAATGGTTTTGTTATAGAATAAAATGATCTTTTGTACAAAAAGAGTTTCATAAACAATTAATTATATCAAAAGAAATGAGAAACAAGAACTAGTTAGAAATTTATCTTTGTTGGTGGACTCATATCATAAAGTGATGATTCTATATGAGCGTGACAATAAAATAATGTTGAAGTGGGTTTGTCTAGAATGGTACTATTTCTTATATAAATAAGGATTATTACTAGCATTTTGTTCTTTACTATGAGTTTTTTGCTACTTCCCTTGAATTCATGTGTATAAATGATAATAGGATTTGTGTTTTTATTTTTTAAAACTAAACTTTAAACATAGAACAAAGAGTTGATAATATATATTTTTAATTCTTATGATTTATATTTTGTTACTTGTGCTTATTAATCTCTTTTATAATTATATTGACTTTTTTAAAGTAGTGTTAAGTTTCATGTTTTACTTTCTAGATGAGTTATCATTCTTTATTTCAATAGTTATATTTTTTTAGTAAAGTTACCTAAAGGTTTTAGGCCTACTAGATGCAAATGGGTACTTATGATTAAGTATGATGCCAAAAATCAAGTTGAGAAGTATAAAGAAAGCTAGTCAATAAAGCCTATTGGCGAGTTCTTAATTCTCTGCTTAAGTTCTTAATTTTCCTCTGTATTTTGTGTTCATTATTGTTTACTACTTTATTTTAATTGTTTAAGTATTGTTTTTAATTAAAACCAAAATCCAATCCGTAGATTAGATAATAAAAGAAAGGTAATTACTAGTAATCATTGTCTTTGTGGGATTGACCCATACTTGCTTGTGTTACTATAACTTCACCGTGCATTTGCAGTTAATTTAACTATTGGCCTTCAGTTTAATCAAATTTTTTGTGCTGTTTCCGAGGACAGTAATATTAGCAACACCTGGATGCTACTACTCTAACCATTATTTTTATATTTATTTTATTTTTATTGTATCTTGTTTTATTCTTGGCTTATTCATTTAATTATCTTTTGAACTTCTCTACATTAATAATGTGTTTGTGGTTTATTTTAGGGATTAAGGTTTAACGTTATCACCACCACTCAAAATGGAAGGATGGAGCAGATAGTGCTCTTATAGGAGCTACGATGTGTCTTTGCAATATGTAACATCACAATGTTGGAAAGAGCAATTTCCTCACATGTTTTTGGAAGCTCAACTGATGTCCATGCCATATTGCAACATTTGTGGGAGTAATAATTACAATCATGAATGTGAGACACCAACCTATATATGGGAGCAACTAAATATGTACAACAAAACTCAAGGTGTATCATATGAGAATATGTATAATTCAGAGTCGAGCAAACCTTATGCATATGGATGGAATGATTATGCTCCAACTGAATATGTACAATAAGAGTAGCAATACGAAATTATTACAGATAAACTAAAAGAATCCCTTTCCAAGCATGTAGTTAGCCGACGTGAATTCGAGGCAAGATTTTCTTCATTTAGATATGATGAGCATAATACCTTATATTATTTGAGCTCCCTAACATCTTAGAGTGAAGAAGAGATGATAGTCAATTTCTTGAATGAGGATACATTTCAAGAAGGTGAGAAGGTAACTACTGCTTTGAAAGATATGCTAATTTTATTCAAGAATCAAACATGAGGCATAAGGAAATAGAGGCTTGTATATGAAATGTGGTGAATCGAATTGATCAACAGCTGAAGATATTATTAGATGAGATGTAAGAGAGGTTTGCCTAGTCCTATTGAAACAGATCTTAAAGAATTTGGAATGTAAATCACTCTTATCTCGTGATCAGGGTTAGGACCCTAGGATTCTTTTCACGAGAGTTTATTGAGAATTTAGAAGTACATTTCATGCATCATATGACATACTCATAGACGTGAATAATGTTGACACTCTTTAAAATAATTGCACATGCATTCTTTGACATTTTCCAGGTATAATGGATTTATAAAAGTGATTTTGGTATGAATTGTGGATTATATGTTTTGAAAATTGATTTGATTAGAATTTTTGGTGAAATTTTGAGAAAGTTTAAAATTTTAGGTATTTTTAGACTAGGAAAAATGCTAAATGGCAAGACAATTGAATTATGGTAGTAGAAATAAGTGTCAAATGATAGTGGAAAAAATTAGCACATGACCTTAGGATTTATTGATAAAGGTCATAGAAAAATGAGAGATAATTGGATTAGAAATTGGAGATAAATGGACGGGAGATTAGTTGATATGGGGTACAATATTAGAAGATATTATTTTGGTTAGCATTATTAATTAAGAGGTAAGTGTCATGACATTTGTCATGACACTTACCAAGCTTTTTAGTCTTGCTATTTTAACCTATACGAAACTCACTTGTTGAAAGACCATTGTTAAATACTCTCATCTCTTCATTTTCTTCTTTTGCTACAAGATCTTTTCATTTTTATATCTCCATCTCATGTTGAGATTTTTGAAAAATCTTACACTACCACTTTAAGATCTTTGTCTTCTTCTTCTTATCACTTAAAGAACCCAACTAGCCTAACCCATCCAAGAAAGATGATGATCGTAGGATGTTTGGAAGTTAGGGTTAAGTTGTGATTTGAAGATCTTGAAGCTAAATAGGTAAGTATAAAGCATTGTTCTTCATGGTTTGCTAAATAGCAACTTATATGATGATAGTTAGAGGTTAAATGATCATAATGATGATGAGTATATGTTGCAACGTGAGTAAAGAAATGAGCTTATAGATGTCTTGTTTTTGTGTATATTGTGAATGATAATTCATAAATTGTTAGAGAGATGATTTTTAGTTAGAATGATCACTTAAATGTTGTAGAGAGAACGTAGAAATTTATAAAGAGATGACATATGTTCATATTCTGTTTTTAGTGTATAATCATGTGAATTTTTGGAAGCTATTATAGTGATAACAAAAATTTCCAAAAATGAGTTTAGAGCTAAAGAAAGGGAGCAATGTGAGGTGTGGAAATGAGGGGAATTAAAAGGACAAATTAGAAGAGAAATGAAATGAAATTGAACATGCATCTGTATTTTGGCAATATATTGATCTGTCGATATCCAAATCGGATGGATTTTGATTTAGGGTAAAATAAAGACACATGACTACAATTTCATGAAGGAATTGAATTTGAATTCTATCTTTACAAGTTTTGAAATTTAGCTTGAAGTTGAGTTCTGGCATAGGCTACAGCATTACCCTTGATAGAAATTATGTCTTGTTTTTATCGAATAAACTGTATTGATGTAGGCTGAATCAGAAAAAGTTTTCTTCATAAAAGGCTTATTCTCTTATCTTTCTATTGGTATAAAGTTTATAACTTTTGGATATCAGAATTAAGAGATATGAGTTTTACAAGTTGGAGTGCATTAATTCTTCAATCATGCACTAGCCAAAATTTCGAACATGCACAGTCTATGATATTTTGAGCATAACTCATGGAAGAATGAACCAAATTGAATGATTTGTATTTCATTTGAAAATTAAGACATAGAGGAACATTTTCTTAGAAGAAATTATTGTCTTAAAACGTCAGTTTCTAGGTCAAAATGGCCATAAAAATCTGACCCAAAATTTGCCTGAGTAAATTTAGGAAAAGTTCATTAAATGTATGGTAAGATTATTTGATGCATTACGAATGAGGTAGGCAATGTTAAATTAACTGAGTAGAGGTTTGAGAGTTTAATGCAATCAATTTGGTCATTGAATTTAGTTGATGTTAAATGAAAGGGTTAAGGTGAGTAAAGTGTATTTTGGAATAAAGAATGCTTGGAAGGAGTTGTAAATTGTTTCTAAAGTGTATCAAAGAAACATACCCTAGAATTTGTCATTGAACATGCATAAGACATGATACATTTATAGACGTACTTATTGTTCTGAATGTAGTAATGTGAAATTGTATGTGATTGCATATAGAAGAACACGTTGAGCGACTGCTTCCAGACATTGCTGGGACTTCAAGGCAATAAGCTAGAGGGAGCAATAGTGAGTAACCTAAGATAGTCTCACCTTGATTGTTTATTTAATTTTGAATTGAATTGGTATGTGATGTATGTGTACTGATTCTGGACAATTGATTATCCGAGGAGGTTAATATTTGAGACTGTATTAGAAGTGTTCCTGAATATGAATGTGATTGACTACATATGCTCCCAACTTATATGTTAAATGCCAGACTAAAAGTCCGATGATGAATGTGAATTGGAAAGTGAAAGCGCATGTGAATAACTGAACATAATGATTGAATATGTGTAATACATTTCATTCCAAGAATGCATGAAATATAAAGGCAGTTGTAAACGGAGTCGCCAGTGAAAAAGAGCTTAAAGCTCCAACATCTGTGGTAAGAGCCTATGGCTCAATACGTAAAATGGGCCTTGTATCCCCAACGGATAAGGGACCGTATGAATGAGCCCAATATTCACAACAGATATGGGACAGTGAAAAGGAACTTGGTCATAACAACGTAATAAATGAATTTGAGTCTCATAAGCATTGCATACAAATATGATTTGAACAAAATGAACGATTGTAATGTTTTGAGGACTTTTATTGTATGAAATGTGTGAAAGCTTAACGATGAATATGTTCTGCATGATTGCAATGCAATGATAAATTGTATAGATTTTGAAATGTGACAATTGTGAACAAAGTGTTTCGTGATATTACATGAAGATAATTGAGATGATGTGAATTATATGATAACATGAATTGTTGTGTTGCATGACAAGAGTGAACCATTGAGGATGGTTACTCAATTGAGTTCGCAAAACTCAACCAAATTATAATGTTGACATTTTCAGGTTCGAGAGAGCGACGACTTCACTTCTAAGATTGCTTAGAAGAGATTTTGTACAACTTTTAGATAAAAGACATGGCTCAAAGGTCGGTCAGTTGAGACTGAAGTGTTAGTCTTATTTTTTTTGTTAACTCCTCATATATATAGCATACTTTGTAGATAGAGCTGTGGACTCTGATAGGTTGATATTGTATAAACATGGATGATGGATATAATGCTGCATTGTAAATTAAGGTTTATGAAATGAAATGAGGACATTTTGGGTTTTAGACATTGTGTTGTTTATGATCTTAATTTATAATGCCATGCGATATATAAAAGTGACTAAGTTAGCATGCCATTTTCGTCGGGCATGTGCATGTACGTCCGAAAGGCATATGTGTATGTGTCAGATGGGAGTGAGGTGCTACATCATGGGTAGCCACTTTAAGTACAGAGGGCTCCTACTTCCTCCAAGACAAACTACTTACATCAATAGAAGATTTAGGGCGTTTCATTATCCCTCATTTTATTAGCAGTTTATCATTAAAAATAGCGTTAATGCAATCAATAGGATTTATTAATTTGATAAATTAGGCTCCTGCTATTATCTTTTAACATGTGGCTTACTTTTAGGCTACAAAACCCTTACTTGGAGAAACGGGTGGAAGTAAGCCACTGATTATAGACCTAGGATAAGGGTAACGTAGAGGGTAGGTTGAGCTAACGACATTAAACAAGCGCTGCATGGGAGGCAACCCATGAATTAGGATAGGTTTTATTTTGAATTTTATGTTATCTCTATTTTCATATTTCGTATTTATTTTCTTTTGTTATTTTTATCCCTTATTCTTTATATTTTGCAAGGATGTTAGTCTAATATTGGATGGACAGTACTAAAAATTAGAATGAGAAAACTGTCTTACTTAGGGAAGTACCAACTCAACCTTCTCACTCATTATATATGTTTATATGGTGTACATTAAGGACAATGTACAACTTTAAGTTTAGGGAAGGAATTAAGGATTTTTATGATTTTCTTAAGCTTATTATAATCTTGATTATTAAATTTTATTAATTGATAGTCTGACTTAATTGAAATCTGTCTATCATTACTGTATTTCATTATTGAATATTGATTTGAATTAGTATGCAAAAGGATGATTGTTAGAATAAAATTTACTTTTATAATTCATATTTTTATTAATTTTTAAGATATTCAAGTTAAATGATATTGCATACTATTTACACAAATAACCCATCTTTTTGTGAGCTTTTCAACCTAAGAGCAAAATTTTCAAAAATTTTTAAGCTCTTTTACTCTTTCATGTGTGTTATCATGTATAGTTGAATGATTTTAGAACTTGCGTTTATTATGCATATTGAGAATATATTTACTAAATTAGACACAATGAAATTATAAAGACATTTAAATTCAACAACTTATTTTAGCCTATTTCTTTGATTATTACCTTACCTTAATTTATCTTAGAAATAACCTAGTTCAGCTTTAACCTTTTTCATTGATTAAACCCAATTTATTAACCTTTATCCTATTCTTCTTTAAAGCCTTTTTATTGTTTTAAACCCTAAAGATTATTTACAGTACTCGAATGTTGAAACTTGAAAATTTGAAGGGTTCAATATCTCTTTAATAATGGTACATGATGAATGCTAAAAATTATGATAAAAAAAGTTTATAAGCATAGAAAAGTTATGGATAAGTATATGGGACCAATGGAGTTACTATGAAAGGACCTGTGTATGTTGTAACAAGTTTCTTTTGTAAATTTCCTTTAAATCAACATTTTTATTATCCCAACATACCTTACCTAAGCCCCATTACAACCTGTTAAAGACCTTTAGATTTTTGTTTATAGATTACGTACAAGTGGTGGAGATGTGATAAAATTGCAAGCTTATGGTGAGAGTTCTACTATGCATTGATTAAAGAATTTTGACACTTTTCATCCTAAACACGTGAGTGCATTAAGTGAAATCTTGGTAAAGGTGTAAAGGTTTATGCTTTTGATTTCAATGAGATCATTGATGTGATTGTTATTAATATTGATTTATGAAGTTAATTTTAGGATAAATTGAATCTAATTGTATATTAATTTGATTAATATGATATAATGATTTAGAATATAGATGGACAAGTTGAGATTAATAAAGAATAGATGTTGTAAAGTTAATAATTTTGATTATGATTTGCTTGAGGACAAGCAAAAGCTTAAGTGTGAGGATGTTTGATAGATACATATTTGACTATATTTAAACACCCATATTTGATGTATTTTTCTTGATATTTTTTAATTTCATTGTATATTTGGTACTTAATTTGCTCCAAGTGCATTTATAAGTTATAATTGTCTTCATGGAACAAAAGTGAAAGAATTCAAATGAAATGTGACATAAAACAAAGTCTTGAAGCAAATAAGAGATACACGACCTTGTATGTGGCTATGTAAGTCTCTCAAGACGTGTAAAGTCATAATTTTAAGTATTTTTTAGAGCTACATGGTTTGATACATGGTCATATACAACTAAACGCCTTTTATCTTTGGTTTCGTTTTCTATCATATGCAACTAAACGGTTTTTAGTTTCTAGGTATGACGAACCCTAGTTTGTGCTATAATATTTTTTCATTCTTTTATTTAATGCAATTGTTTTAATTGTTCTATTATAATTCAATTATTTTTTATATATGTTCTAATAGATCTGAAATATTAGTACATAATCTGATTTCATAACATAGACATTGAGAAATCCTATGCATAAATTGATCTACTATAATTGAAAGGAGTTAATTACAAACCTAAAGATAGGTCGATGTAAATCCTCTAGATTAGGGTCAAACCTAATAGTGGAATTCACAAATCAATAACAAACTTTAACCTGAATAATTTTGCATAAACTTATATATTTGTTGTCAATAGTTTCGAGATAGTTATTAGCATAAGATAGGAATTTCCACGGTTTAATATTCAATAAAAAAATTGCATTATAAAATGTTGATTATCTAATAGTTTTAGGATGATTCATTACCTAGATACTAATTCTTGATATTTATTATTTTCTAAGCAATTTTCTTTTTTCTTCTATGTTCATTATTGTTTCCTACTTTATCTTAATTTTTTAAGTATTGTTTTTAATTAAAAACCAAAATCCAATCCGTAGACTAGATAATAGAAGAAAGATAATTACTAGTAATCGTTGTCTTTATGGGATCAATCCATACTTGCTTGTGCTATACACGTGGTTAATTCAAATATTGGTCTTAAGTTTAGAGCCAATCAAAACAATTCACTAAGAGAAGTTAAAAGTTCACAAGGTCGGTGTAGTGAGTATAAGGGCAGTGATGCTAAGGTTCAATCACTAATATATAGTGATGATGTTGGGTGCAAGGCCATTGATAGAAGGAAGAATTATGTTGTTTTCAATCCAAAAGTGGACATGAAAGAATTTCAGTTTGAAGTAGGCATGAAGTTTAAGATGAGGTTTAATTTTAGTGAGGCAATAAGAAATTATGCAATTACAAATGGGTATGATGTTTTAATGACAAGTTTTGGTGCGAGAACAGAAGCTGTTTGTGATCCACACTGTCCTTTTAAGGTTTATACTAATTGGATTAGAAATAAAAAAACCTTTTTAGTGAAGATATTAGAAAACAAGTATACCTGTAAGAAAGTGTGAAGAAACAAGCGAGCTAGTAAGAAGTGGATAGCAAATCAATTCTTACACAAGTTTAGGAGGAACCCGAATTGGCTAATTATCTAGATGATAAATGATCTTCAAAGTAAGTATACGTTACAAGTGACTAAATCTCAATGTTATAGGGCTAAATAGGAAGCTATTATGATGATATGAGGATCAATGGAAGGACATTATGCAAAATTGTGGTCTTATAGACAAGAATTACAACTGGCCGATAAAAAAGGCCAATTCATCATTTAAAATGAACTTGATGAAAAGTTTGGAAAGACAATTTTTAAGAGGTTTTACATAGGATTTAGTGCATTGAAGTATGTTTTCCTTAGTGATTGTCAAAATATAATAGGCTTGATGGATGTTTTTTGAAGACACTTCTTAGAGGTGCTTTGTTTGTTGCAGTTAGACATGATGGAAACAATCAGATGTACCCTATATGTTAGGCTATGGTTAAGGGAGAGATTAACAATCTTGGCATTGGTTTTTATGTCTTTTTGGCAATGATCTAAACATTAGTGGGAATTCATGGAAATTTGTAAGCGATCAATAAAAGGTCAAAATTTTAATATCAGTACTATCTATTAGTAAATGTGTTTTGAATTATTGTACTTACATTATAATGATTTATTTTTCTTTTTTTCAATGTTTAGTAGATGCATTGAAGAGTCTTATCCTAGAAGTAAAGAGTAAAAAATGTGCCTGACGTGTGTATGCTAATTGGTCTAAATTGCATAAAGGCTATATATATAGGAGTTTATTTTGGCAAGCAGTTAATTGCACAACAAAAGTGGAATTTAATGAAATACTGGAGAAATTAAAGAATCACTACAAGAAAATCATGAATTAGCGACGGACATTTCCCGACGGATGAAAAATCGTAGCTATTTACCAAACGAAAACAACAACCCATCGGCAAATGTATTGTACTGTTCATATATAGCGACGAAAATATATTACCGTCGACAATACTGGAGGGAATGAATTTCACGCAAAATCTCCGACGACATATAACGACGACACGACCTTTGGCTTCGACAAAAATTGTGGGAATGCTTCTCGCATTTTAATTGCTTCGGATATATACCGACGGATACTCTTCCGTCGGTATGTTTGGATTGGTGAACACTATTCATCGACGAATAGCATTCCGTCGATAAAATTGATTATATTTTTACTGACGGGTTAGCCACAACCGTCGCCAATAATTGCGGGAATGACTCCTACAATTAAGTAGCTTCGGACAGTTACTGATGGAACAAATACCGTCGGTAAAAGTGGTTCAGCTCCTGTTATATACCGACGTAATTTGTTTCGTCAGTATACATTTAATTAACTTTACCGACGGAATTTTTATTTCCGTCACAAAATATAGCGGTAAAAACAGGCAGTGAAATAATTAGAAAATTTAAATATCGACAGAATATAAAGTCCGTCGGTAAATGTCGACTGTTTAATAAATAAAACGTCGTCGTTTGGTTTAAGACGACGCGGTGAAATTTAATCATCAATGGAACACCGACGGAATGTCAGTTCCGTTGGTGATTCATCATCTTTAACCCGAATAGACCTCCGCTCCCCCCTCCATTTCTTCTTCTTCTCTCCTCGCCTACGCCGTCTGAATCCGACCCCCTTTCTTGCATTTTTCGGCTGTTTTCTAACCATTTTCTGGCTCATCGTGCGTCGTTTAAGGTAAGCTCTCTAATGGGTGTATTATTTCTCCAAAAAAACGCATGTTTTTAGTGTTAACCGTGGGTATTTGGTGATGAAATTTTGCTTGATTATTGTTGTTGTTTGCAGTTTTTTGTGTAATTATTGGTTTATTTGTTGTTTATATGTGTTATTGTTGGTAAATAATGAAAAAATG
>JANQAP020000100.1:6975965-6988672 GCA_026874005.2 Erythroxylum coriaceum
GTGATTGATGAAAATTAGTTGTAATTAATGTATTAAAGAGTATGATGAAGTAAAGATTGGAGAGTATTATGATATTTTCTATTAAATGTTGGGTTAGGATATATGTGTTCCGAATAGGAGTTGGACTCTGAAAACGGGGTCTAACAGACATGCCATAGTGTTGGGACGGTAAGAAGATAGTAGCTGGAGAGGAATTGGAGCTAGTAGAGCTAGTCATCATCTCATGCTTTTGAAATGGAAAAACCTGCTCATCAAACAAAACACGAGGTGCTCATCAAACAAAACACAAGGTGAGACAATAATGGTATTTGTAGTTAGATTTAAGCAATAATAACCCTTATGAATTTTGCTGTAACATTGAAAAACACAAGAAGCAGATTTTGGTGACAGTTTATCATGAGCATAAGGTTTAAGCTAGGGATAGCATAGATAACCAAAAATTTTAAGTTTATGATAATCAGGTAAGCACTGAAATAAAACTTGATACGGGGATTTATTTGAGAGAAGAGAAGTAGGCAGTCTATTAATTAGATAAACTGCAGTGTCAAAAGCATGTTGTCAAAATTGTTTAGGAACCGAAGAGTGAGTGAGCAAGGAAAGACCAGTCTCAATAATATGGCGATGCTTGCGTTCGGCACAACCATTTTATTCAGGAGTTTTGGGACATGGGCTACGTTGAGAAATTCCATGTTGAAGAAGGTGTGTGGTGAGACTCTGAAATTCACCTCCCCAGTCTGCCTGAAACATTTTTGCGATTAAAGAAACATTGAACAAGGTGTTGGAATTTGATAAATACATTTAGCACTTCAAACTTGCGTTTGGTGAAGTAAATCTAAGAATATTTGTTGAACTGATCAAAGAAGAGCACATAATATTTGTTATTATCGGAAGATGCAACATAAGAAGGTCCCCATAAATTTGAATAAATAAGATCTAAGGGGTCCATTAACATGAGAACTAGACAAAGGGAAAGGCAATTTATGAATTTTGCTAAGACTACACGCATGACACAAACGATGGAAATCACTATTGTTAAATTTTGTGGAACTAGAAACTAAAGCCTGACGACCAATGTGAGGAGCAGCATGGCCTAAAAGAGCATGCCATATAGAAAGAGAAGTCAAGTGAGCTTGAGGAATAATAGGACCAACAGCTGAAGGTGTAAGGGAGAAACCACCGTGAATCTGATCTGAATGGAGCAATGCTTTCGTGGGGATATCCTTGATTTCAAAATGATTTGGAAAAAATTCAAGAGAAACATTGTTAGATTTAGCAAAGTTGGAAACAGATAGAAGATTAGCAGAAATATGGGGAACACATAAAATGTTATCCAGCTGAAAGAAACAGGAATGGTTAGAAGAAATATTGGAGGAGCCAAAATGTGATATTGATAAGGTTTTACTATTACTGGTCTTAACTTCCGCAGGGCCATTATAATCATGATGAAGAGCAAGATTGTCCATAACAGTAATGAGATGATGAGTAGCTCCAGAATCCAATAGCCATTGTTGGGGACGAGATTATTGTGAAGAGGCTAGGTGGGCAGTAGGTGTGGGCAATAGAGGGGGAGCATCTGTTCGCAGGAGAAGGACATTGGTGAGAGTAGTGACCCGTCCCATTGTAATTGTAGCAGGTGAGGACACGATTAGTGGAAGACAGGTAGCCAGGGGGTCCTCAGGAGCGATGCAAGTGAGGAAAAGATAGATGCTACTGTTGGAGGCCCGGCCCTCGGCCACGACCACCTCTCCCACATATAAAGGAATTTCAATTGGATGAAGAAGACGTGGTCTGAATGGCATGAGCAGTAGGCGGGACAGATTCATTGACGCCAGAGGAAGAGTCATAGGCAAGACTGAGTTCTTCACTCAACAGCAAACCATACAAGTCATCAGCAGAAACAGAATCTAGGCAATTCTCAAGGAACCTGACAAAGGGTCAGTAAGAGGAATCAAAACCGTTAGTGATTACTTGTACTAAGTCATCTTTAGGAGCCAGATGTTTGAGAGCGGCTAGTTGATCAAATATGTGTTTGGCCCTTTGAAAGTAGTCTTTGACTAATTCATTTTTCTTCTCCAAATGGTAGAAGTTGTTCTTTAATGCTCGAACTTGAGCCTTAGAACCAGAGACATAGGTAGATTGAAGCTTTTGCCAGGCCTCACGAGCAGTGGAGGAGCCAACAATTTGAGATACAAAGGACTCGATCGTGGAGCCAATAATCCAGCTGAGAACAAGCTGATCTTGACGAAACCACCGTTGCCAAACTGGATTGAGTTGTTCGTTAAGAAACTGAGGGGGAGGCTGCACGGAGCCATCAATATGATGTGCTAGATCATAACTGTGTAAGAGAGATAGCAATTATGTTTGCCACAATAGATAACTGGTGGAGTTTAACTTAATAGGTAGTTGATGGGCAATGCTAGGTGGGTTTGGCGCGAAGAATACTGCAGAGGTAGGTTGAATAATGCCAGAATTGGTGGCCACGGGGGATAGAAGAAAGAATGCAACAGAGGAAAAAAAATAAAAGAACAAGAAGGAAGCTATTAAACCAGTGTTGCGTTTGATATCATGATAAGATATTGGTTAGCAAAATAAGCTTACGGTATATTAATAATAATACATATTATATACATGTATTAAAGTACGGTAAATCTAAACTTAAAGGGGTTACAATAAATAATAGATATACAAAAGATTTGAAAATAACGGAGAGATATCCTTATCAGTGTATAGTGGTATTATACTTATGGATCCTCTACTGGCAGGCCTACCTCACTACTGTGGCGTGGGCACCAGAGTTCTCAGACCACCCGTCCCTGCCATGCCGCCCTATATTTCTACCATCTGTGACCCTAATCCCTCTCTTTCCTTATGATGTATTGGCACATCTACGTCTATAGCTATCTACTCTATGCATCTCTCTTTCCTCTTAGCTGGTTGCATGATACTTCTTTTATTCACTGTTCCACAAGATTGATTCTTCTTCTGTCTCTACTTCTCTTTCTGTAGCTGTACAACCCTGCTTCTTAATTCTCACCCTCTTAGGGTTTTTATCATTTTGCTTATATATATATATATGTATATGGTTTCTCACCGTCTGTATCTCCTGTGCCTTTCACGCAATATAAGCTTTTTCTTTTCGTTCTGGTTTCGAGAACAAATTTGCACCCACCTCACAGTTTAGTCCATAAATTTGTCCTTTTTTCGATTCTTTATGTGTTCTTAACTACGTTTCTGTCAACTGGAAATAAATAGTTGCTGAAAATTGCTTCCCATATCCTTCTTTTTAACAACTAATCATTAAAGGTCATATGATTTCTTTATCGTTCATATTCTTTTCTGTAACTAAATCAATAGCGTTCTTCTTTGTTACCACCTGGATTCTCTTGCCTCTTTCTCTCATCGTCCTAAAAGTTAGTGATTGCGGAGAGTGAATCGTCGTCCCAGATGGAGAAGTTCACAAGGGAAAAAGTGAAGCTGCCAGCGTGATCTAGCTTTGGCTAGACTGACACACGTAGAAAGAGCTAACTTTAGCTAGGTCATGCTGTAGCAGCCTCACTTCTTCCTATTTGGGTACTCTAAAGATTGATCCTTTGATCCTTTGCATCGAAAGATGAAATAAACGTGACCCAACATATGAGCTACTCTCTGTAAGTATATTCCTTGCTCTATCCCTCAGTTACGGTAATGTCTGGCATGCGTTTACCAACTTTTCGCTTTTATACTGCTTTTGCTTTTTGTTTTTGCATTCTTACATTGGTTATCTTGACGACAAAGGCAAAATAAGGTCAAATTATCCATGCCTCTGTACTCTTGTTCTAACTGAAGCAAGACCTATGTTGACTTCAAATGTAGATTCCTCACCTAACTGCGCTTCTACAGCCTGAATTTCCTTGGATTTGTTATCCTCGAATTGCTATGTTTTTAAAGAAGTAAAAACTGTAAGATTTGTGCCTTTTAGCTAACGGATTCCAGTCGCACAATGCATTGGAAGTACGAGAAATCTTTTTTTTTTTGGGTAAGTTTGTTTTAGAGTTTCATGTTACACTTCAAGGTTAAGCATATACTCATCTTAAAGCAACACATTGTTATTTGACACGTTATAATATATATAGCACGCAAAGATAGATAATTTGTAGTTGTCCCTCTTTTATGGTTTATGGCGTTTATCATTAGACCATAGCTAAAAGACATTGCCCACCTTGTTCCTTCTTTTCAAAGGAAGAGATGAAAGAGGACATTCAACTACAAATGGTGATACTTCGGAATTGTAATAAGTTTTATGTGAAGGGACAGCGATGATTTTTTTCTTTTTGGAAACAACAAAATAAATGATGAATTTGTATGATGCTTGTCAGCCAAATTATTGACCCTGTTTGTTGTTTAATGTTTAAAACCAAACAAGATTTAC
The DNA here is from genome assembly GCA_026874005.2 of Erythroxylum coriaceum. NCBI lineage: Eukaryota > Viridiplantae > Streptophyta > Magnoliopsida > Malpighiales > Erythroxylaceae > Erythroxylum > Erythroxylum coriaceum. Next base: position 6,980,374 of record JANQAP020000100.1, read on the forward strand.
CTAATGAATTAGGGGAGATCTAGTATGATGTTCTGCAACTGCCTGGCTAAAGTTAAAAAGAAAGCAGTTAAAGTCATGATCAGCTATACATGGTGAAACTTCAAATCAGACGGCCAATATTGATGTGGTGTTCTGCAACTGCCTGGCTAAAGTTAATCCTTATACCATTCAAGTAGCTTTTGTTGATTGTGGTTGACGCACACAGCAAGCAAAGAATGCTTGAAATCTTCCTGTATTGACAGTAGAAAAATAATTTGGAAGCCAAAGATGATTGTGCTATAATTTCATCTGCGATATTTAATTTGACAATAATCTTTCGTCTGTGGAAAGTATAGTTTCCATTAATGTGACGTGAATAATGTGAATTCCTTTTAATTCTGAAGTATAAAACATGGAAGGAGGCCGTGAATACGGAGATGTCTGCAATATGCCGGGTGGAATCTTATTGTTGGAAGATTGGAGTAGTTTATTGCAACCAAACCAATGAGATATTGTATTCAATTGATTAATTTAGCAACTATCACAACGAATAGTTAATAGTAGTTCATGCTCCCTAGTCTATTCAAGCCAAATGTTATCATGTAGAGAGGGGAGAATACTCAAAATTTTCTTTGTAAATTTATTTTATTTCGATTTTCTGGCCTTTTGGATTGGATTTAAATGATGAAGTATTTATAGGTGTACAAGACACCTCATAATATATGAGGTGCAATGAATTTATTTAATTCAACTTAAATCTTAGAAATTATAAGTTCTTGAATGTAGAGACGTGTATTTTTCTTATACCAATCAAGTTTAATTAATTGTTTCACTAACATAATTGCTTTATTTTTCAACGTTTCTCTTTAAATTTGGTTCTTCTTTGTGATTTTTGAACTACGTGCATAGTTTTGTAAAACTTTCAAAGAAAGATTATCCTCTTTATCTTTATTTTCAGTACTCCTTTATAAAATGAAATTTTGTATTTATGTGCTTAGTTTGATCATAAAAGGTATGATTTTTTTCCAATATTATGGCAAATTTGTTGTTCATGAAACTAGTAGTAGTTTCATTTTGAGCCACATGTAGGTCTTCAACAATCTTTTCAACCACATTGAATGAGTGATGCAAGAATCAGTCGTAGAGTTATAATGAGTTGTTTCTTTAAATTCCAAATAAGGTCAGTATACCCATGAATTGGATTGTTTCTTCATCTTGCTTTACTTCATTACCAAGATAATAGGACATAAGTTATATATCAATCACTACAAATTCTTTAATCAATTGTCTTTTTGAATTCGTCAAACATTTATAGATTGTTCTATGTGAAGATTAAATCATTAATATCTAGACATCCAAGAAGAAAGTTTCTATTTTCACAATCTTCGATATAAAGAGTGTTTTAGTGAACATTTGATGATCTATGCTCTGAAAATATTCGTTAATACAGTTGTACCAAGTTCTCGAAGCTTGATTTTGGCCATACAATGTCTTCTTCAACTTTAACACTTTATCTTGATGTTCCTTCTCCATTTACCCTAATGGTTGTTAGATACACACCTCCTCCTTAAGGTATCCATTCAAAAAGATAGACTTGATATCCATTTGATAGATCTTCCACTTTGATGTAGCCGTGGAGATGATTAAACGAATTGTCTCTAATCAAGCCACGAGAGTAAACACTTCATCATGATCAACTACATATTATTGAATATGGCCTTTAACAACAGACCTTGCTTTTTAGCTTTCTACTTTTCGTTATCATTTCTTTTGACCTTATATATCCATTTTCACACCAATCACCTTTTGTCCCTTTAGAAGAGTAGAAAGTTCTCACATGTCGTTCTTTTGAATTATTTGGATTTCTTCAAAGTGTAGTGTTTTAGAATTGACAAAGAGACAAAATAGTATTGTATTTTCTGTCATCTCTATGGACTCATAAAGATCTCTTAGAAGAAGATTAATTTCTTGGTAAGTGGGGTGTAACACCAATATCTTTATGATTTGAATTTTCCAGCATAGAAAACGAAATATTTTCTTTATTTTGAGAGACATCTCACTTCCACGAGTTGTTTTTTAATCAAAATCAACATCTTTACTATTCACATTATTTTCATTTGTAGGATTAAATATCTTATAGCAGTTAGAATTTGAGTTATATCCAATGAAGACATATTTTTCACTTCTTTCATCTAACTTTGTTCTCATCTCTTTAAGAACACAAATATATGCAACACTTCTAATGACTTGCAAGTGCGAAACATTAGACTTCTTACTATAATAAGCTTCTTGAGGTGTTATCCTACAAACACTTTTAGTGGGGGATATGTTGGACAAGTATATAGTGCAAACGACAACTTCTGCTCAAATCTCCTTAGGCATATTTTTTCTTTGAGCATGCTTTTTGCTATGTTGAGAATAAATCTATTTTTACATTCGACAACTTTATTTTGTTGTTGAGAGTTTGGAGCTGTGAGAAAATGACGAATGCCAGTAGCTTCATAAAATTTGGTAAACTTCATGGAAATCAACTCTCCTCCTCTATCCGCTTTCAAAGCTTTGATGGCAAATTCACTCTTGTTTTCAACTTGGGATTTGAATCTTTGGAAGACACTAAAAGCTTTATCCTTCCCTTTCAAAAAATAAAACCAAATTTTGTGAGAAAAATCATTAATAAAGGATAAGAAATATTTAGCTTTACCATAAGAGGATCGTTTAATTGGGCCATAGATATCAACAAGAACTAGTTGAAGCAGCTTGATGGTTTTGAAGTGGACTCCTTTGAAAAGCGCTTTCTCACTTGCTTCTTTAAGAGATATCATTCACATAATTGATTGAGTCGTGTGATGAGAGGCAATCTATCCACCATGTGCTCTTTTGAAAATAAATTTAATCTTTCAAATTTTAGATGACCAAATCTCATGTGCCAAAGTCAAGAGAAATCTTTGACACATGTCTTTAAATACCTTGGATGATTAAGTTTAATATTGAGCAAGAACATTCTAGTCTTTAACATAAAAATCCTTGTTATCAAATTATGTGATTTAGCTTTCAAAGTACAATAACCATATTTTAAGTGGATATCATACCCATCCTCTAGCAATTGTCCCAAGCTTAAAATGTTTCTTTTTAAAGAAGGAACATAGTAAAAATATGAAAAAAGTCTATGGCTACCATTTTTGTAAGGATAAGAACATCACTTTTGCCTTTGATGGAAACTTTTGAATCATTGGCAAAAACAATTTCTCCTTTTGCTTTTTATCAAGATCTATGAATAATTCCTTATTTCTACTCAAATGGTTGCTTGCACCTGTTTCGAGATACTATCTGAATTCATTTTCGTCGCCTTTATTGACTAACAACAAAAATTGATCTACTTCTTCTTTTGTTTTCGCAAGATGAGCCTCTCCTTAGTTACTAGTAAAACTCCAACATTCATATAAATAATGACCATATTTATGACAATTGTGACATTGAATATTGGATTTGTCATACCTTCTTCTACCTCCTCTCCTATAGCCATAACTTTCATGATCTCTTTAGTTTTATGATTGTTGGCTTTATTCTTCACTATTAATTGATATGTATTTCTTCCTCTTCCTCTTCCATGACTACGATTATGACCACTATGATAGCTATCTTTTTCATAGCCTTGACCTCGACATCTACCTCTTTCTTATGAGCTAGAGGACGTTTGCTCTTTGTCTTTCAAAGAAACCTTGGCTTGAAGTGCCTGAACTAGAGATTCCTTCTTTTCCAATCTTTCTTCATAAGCTTGTAAAGATCCTTGAAATTCATCAACAGTCATGTCTTCCAAGTATTGAGATTGTTAAATAGCTATAACAACAAGATCAATTTTTGAATCAAGAGTATGAATAATTTTCTCCACCACTCGAGCATCTTCTAATTTTTCACAATATCTCTTTACTTGATAGTTGTCAAGACTCTTGTATAATAATCATGAATGGATTCAAATTCCTTCATTTGTAAGGATTCAAATTCACTTCTTAAAGTTTGAAGACACAACCTTTTCACCTTATCAACTCTTTTGTGAACATTTTGAAGAATCTCCTAAGATTGTTTTGGCTTTATTGTGCTCGATATTTTCTCGATCATTTCATCACTAATGCTACATGGATAATGCCAAGATCATGTTGATCCATTTTGCGATTCCTTTGCAATATGTTCCTTTGGGTTTTGATTTAATGCCCCTTCATTTGCAGATTCTTCGTATCCAATTGCTCTACCATCTCCTACGCATCTTAATAGTCAATAATTGCCTTCATGGATACACTAATATTATCATAATTCTCTTTTGTAAGTTCGGGAATTGCACAATGGAGTTAGACATTTTTCAAACAACTATGCTCTTGATACCACTTTATAGGAAAATAAAGAAATAAGTACTGATGGAAGAACACTCAAACTCACTTTGTAAATTCATTTATTTTGATTTTTTAGCTTCTTGACTTAGTTTCAAATGCATTAGTATACGAAATATTTATATGTATACAAGACACCTCATAATATATGAGATACAATAAATTTATTTAATTCAACTTAACTCCTAAAATTATAAGTTCTTAAATGTAGAGATACATGCATAAAAAAATAAATAAACTAAGTAAATATATCAAAATTAATTAATTGCTTCATTTTCCAACACTCTGGAACTCTTCTTCAGACTGTTGTGCTTATCCACCTTTTTCCTTTGTGATGTGTCGGCATGCATCTATTGGTTACATGTCACACATCTACCAAACCAAAGGAATCAAAAAATGGAGTAAATAGGGGTAAAGTTCTTGTTCCATTCGAAAGGTGACAATTGGCAGTCGTTATTTCAGATTTAGATAAAAGGGCACAAAATCATTCAAATTCGTTCACAAAATTTAAATTGAATTCCAATACGTTAATTCAATGCGTTATTTATCGCTTAGACCCTAAATATGTTCCATGGCGACTTTACCATTTGACGGGAGTAATTTTTGGCACGTCCGGAGAGTTTATGGGCATATCTTTAACAGCAAAATCATTAGTTACATAACTCGGCGGCAGTTCTATTGTTGCAGATTTCGACTAAAAAGCTTTAGTACACCTCTTAAATTATATATGTAAGTGCCGGCAGGTGAGCCTAAGATGCGAGAGAACCAAGTTTCTGACAAATGGCATATGTACATCATCGCTACTTTCATATTACAGATAAACCAAACACTCCACGCCACAACAAGAAACAAACACACCTAAAAAGGGAATGAAGTAAGGTAGAGAGCAAAGAACCAAACATGGCATGGACAAAGAGAGCCACGTGAGCATCGACTGGTAACTAGGTTATGGGATTTCCTTATTCCATTTGCATCCATGAAAATGGGCCCCAAGCTATGCTGTAGTAGCACTCATTTTAAGGTTCATACAAACAACACCAAGAGAAAGGCAGAGTTAAAGTTGATAAAAAAGAAAAGCGTAAGGTTAACATCTAGAAGAACTCGCTATTTTTGTCTGCATGGTGGTGGCGTGGTCGTGATAATATTCATCTTTTGTCTTTGCTTTGGACCACAGCATGCAACCGCCCGTCTGCTGTTTCAATTTGTTCTTAGTGTATTGCTTTCTAGAAAAAGCTTTTTACCTGTCTCTTATTACAATAATTATGTGACAAATTACCTTATCACACATTTATCCTTAGCCGCTATAAATATGTATGCTCTTCTTTCTCTCTTGTCCACAACTGAAACCAATTCAGTTTTGCGTCTCTGTGGATTATAAGTCCTGTGTGGATCGTGCACCAGTAGCAGTTGAAGCTGCCAGCATGATCTAAACTTTCCTCCTTTAAGGGAAAAGATCAGATCATGTGGTAGTTTCACCTGTTGATGGCATCACGAAAGAACCCTACTTCTCATTATTTCAGCTCTACTTAACAGAATGCTTTTTGACGATGATCTTGAGCCTTCACAAATAAAAGGGTCGTGCTTCTTTCTTAATTTTCTTTTTGAATCCCTGATGTATAATGTGAAATTTTATTTCTGTTTATTACGTTGTAGTGCTTGACTAAGCTGGTGAATGAACCGGACCAAGTGAGTTATTTCTATTTATTACTTTGGATAAGCCTTTCCTTGTGGACTAATACATACTGATGATCTCGATTCTCAATCCCTGTTTTGGTAATCAAGCCTTTTTATAACCCTTTGTACTATTTATCTTAATCGCCAATTGGCCACATTAATTATATATTGCCCATATACAGAAGTGTTGATCATCATGTACTGGTATGCGTATTTTCTTAATTGCTTTCTAAAGACGGTAGACCTCTTTAATATAATAATGATTTTAACTTTTCTTGTTTGTTCTTTACATTCGTTTGCTTCCCCCAAAGCTTTGCTACGTAGTATTCGTACGTATTTCCATGTCAGTATGGCAATATAAATGGAAGTTATAATTGAGCTCGATGCACATCGGCTGGGCCAAATTTATAACGAGTCCCTTCGCAGGACTCGTTTTACATATGAAAAGGTGAGGAATCTCAGCAGGTCGGAAGGTTTTTTTAGAGGCAAAATTTCTTGTGCCTTAACCTTGTTGGTTCTTTCGAGATTCCCCTTATCCTCCATACATATTCTACTTTTTGTTGGCTCCAAATTTAATCTTAATTTAACGTGGTAGTCTTTGCATAAGCCAACTGAAAGAGGAAAAGTTGCAATTAAATAGCCAAAAGAAGTGGAAAAGGAAAAGTGAAAAGAGTTTTCATTCTATCTAACCTCTACCTGTCTTTGTAAAACGTATTCTCAAGGATTAGGATATATTTATTTATTTATAGCAATTCTCAGAGTGCTTACGAACATAACAAAGAATATGACCTGCTTCCCGGAAGTTGAATAATGCTGCAAAATTAATATGCACACATGCATGACTTGTCTTCCTAGAAATAGTGGTTTACAGATCAAGGTTGCTAAATTTGTGACATGTCTTTTGTTGGATTCTTTGTGTTCCTTCCCTTTGTTTGATTCCATTCTGTTCACCCTTGTCTTTTCTTTCTTCCACTTTTTTCGGAAGTGAAACAAGTCTCATCCGGACGTGATGTATATCAAAAACTCTTTCCACTGCACCAAATGTGCTTTAAACACATAAGCCAGTTAACCTCAACGATAATAACTATATTTAATATAATATTTGTGACCATTATGAAATTGGCCCCACCATTCATTTTCGAAGAAGACGACGCTTGGTCCCCTCGATCGTGGACAACAGTTAACGCTCGGTTGGGCTGGACTGATATACCCATATCTTTGATTTTTTTTTGTTTTTAATATGTATGAATTCAAAATTAAAAAAAACAAACAGATCTTCTGCAATTAATCAGGGGAATTGATATGGTTCAATGTGGAGCAATTGCAGATCAAGAATTACCATCTCAAAAGACTTAATTAATTGACATGTATGCCAATTGGTACAAACACTACCTTACTACTACAAAAATTATGACAAGTATAGAAATTACTGCTAACAAAATTGAGGCCATTAGTAGATAGTGACTATGATAAAATAATATTTTAAATAAAAGTATCCTAATATTTCTTTTGTAATGTTATAAATCATGACTAGTCAAAATATATATATGCATATTCTATATAACACTATTAGTAACATAATTTAATTTTATTGAATTATTATATAAATAAAATATATTAAAGTGTATACTATCAAATTGTGAGGTGATAGCCAGTTATAATTGAAAAAAGGAAATCTTAATTTTATACAGTTGTATATATACATAAATATTGTGTTATAATTACCCTAAAAATTTTAGATGGTCATATGTAAAGCCTATAGATTTGCGCATGTAATCAAGTAGTAGGTTTTGTGCAATAAAACATACTACAGAAGACCTTCTCCGACGTTTACTAAAACGCACCAAAAACATCGCAGATGGTGGGGTAGGTAATAGGTATCTGCAACGTCTAGTGGAAAACGTCGTGAAAGGCAATGATATTCGGCGACGTTTCTTAAAACGTCAGGAAAGGTAAGGATATTTGGCGACGTTTTGCGAGAATGTCACGAATTGATTGTTTTTAACAACGTTTGAAAGATGTCGCAAAAAAGTAATATTCCGCGACGTTTAGTTCGTCAGATGTCGCCGATTGTAATACATTTATTAAATTTAATTTAACCGAAATTAATTTATTTATAATAAATTTAAAAGTTTATTTAATAATGATTCAATATAAATTATAAATTTTTTCTTTGTTTTCATTTACCCGAATATAGGAATAATTTAATAATTAATCAATTTTAATGATTAATTTAAAATTTTTCAATTTTCTGAAAAAATTTA
>JANQAP020000100.1:6990765-7003007 GCA_026874005.2 Erythroxylum coriaceum
CACAATCGTCCCGAAGAAACAGTAAAGGAGATAGCAACCTTATTGCTTTAACTTTTCTCTTTTAGTCTACACGGCAATGGTCAAACACTTTCTTCTCTTGAAAAAATGATACAAAAGGTGAAGATTTTCAAACATATGTTTCAATGGGATTAAATTCTCATGCTATCGTCAACGTTATTTATCCACCGAGACAGCATGGAATTTTGCGCACGGCAAATGAAATGTGAATCGAAGACCCCGTCCTGGTTCTTACTAAGCATTGTGGCTCTTTAAAAGAAGCAGAGAATATGACGAAATCATTACTAAGCACACGAAAGTTGACAATTTTTAGGTAGTGAGGCTTTCTTCCCTCGACTCAAAATGTTCACATCCTTGATGTCCTCGCTTCTAACATTCTCGTCAAGCTTTTTAATTCATTGATGTAGTCCTGATACGATTGTTCAAACTTCGGCGAATTCAATGGTGAATGATGATGTAATTGGAAAAGGGTTTATTGATTCAGAAATTAATCATAATACTCAAATGTTGAGGTGAGTTTGAGTGAAGTCAAATTGTTAGCTTTGGCGATGGGAATTATATTCAAAGTTTCTAAACTGCCAATAAGTAAGAGGTTGACTTACGGCAAGGTTGCTGGTAATGCTCCAAGTTTCTAGCCCCACCCACAAACATTCTCTCTTTACTAGTGCCAGCAATGTTGCCACAAGTCAATTATACTTTCACATTCAGTAGCATTTCTTATCTAATCAAGAAAGAAGAAAGACACCTCTCAAGTGATTTGGCCTTCTGACCGAGTGTAATATGCTCTCTACATTTAAAATATATATATTAATCTTGGATTCTCTTGCTTTTGAATAAATGAACTAGTAAAGTTATTGACAAATTGTGCGAATGGGGAAATTTAAGTAACTGAAAACAAAATTGTTACTAATTGCCTGAAGCCAGAAGCAAAATCATTCTGATAAATGACTTCATTTACTCCTTTTTATTTAGATAACCTCAACCTAAAACTAAGCATAGAGTCCGTATTATTTCAAAGTTGTTCTTTTAACTTGAATTTACTTCTACCAATTTATAAAACAAACTTGGAAGGGAAGGGCAGCCTCTAACTACATGATCAATTGCATTTGAATATATGTCATAACGCATTTATTTATCATTGTCCTATTCAAGTTGACAAAAGAAATGTTATCCTACAAGTTTCTCTTCTTTCTAGTTTGGGCCCTGTGACCAAAGTCCTGGACTTGGCTTCCAATCCCATGATCACCATTATAATTTACAGGCACACTGCAACTCTATTCAGGACAAGGAAACATCAAAAGAAAGACTTATGTGAGGAATCAGTACGCCATCATCATCCTTGCAAATTCTTCGTAACTAACTAGACCATCACCATCTAAATCAGCCTCTCTTATCATCTGCTCCGCCTCTTCATCCGTCAATCTCTCTCCCAGATCTATCATTACTTGTCTTAACTGCAAACAGACAGTAATTTGATAGTTGTCAGAAATGAGAGACGTCATACACCTAGTTTGACCGTTCCCAGGACACTAAACTTTTCTCTCTCTTTTAAAGCTATCAACATTTACCTCATTGGCCGATATAAATCCATCTTGGTTTCTGTCAAATACTTTGAAAGCTTCTTTTAGCTCCTCGGTAACATTTTCCTGCAAAAAGAATTGGGTGTTCTTTCAGTCGTGATCCTGGCGTAAAACCGGGGATGAGTAGCAGCAATAGCATTGCCTTGAACAAAATAACAAACACTTATTTTCACCTTCAATTTCCTTCCCACGATGTTCAAAAACTCTTCTAAGTCTAATGTCCCGTTCCCCTCGACAGCAACTTTGCTCATCTTGTCTCTAATTTCTTCCTTTGTGGGGTGTCCATCCAATGATTGCATTACTGTTGCTAGTTCTTCCACTGTAACGAGCCCTACGTGTGTTCCAAACAACTTCGTCATTAGATACAAGAAAACAAACACTGACAATAAACAGTAGCATAGGCAGTCATGGTTTTATGGTTATCTCTTCTTATCATTTGACTTCTACTTTTCTACAGTCATACAGGTAAATGTGGGTGTTCGGTGAAAGTTCAGAAGGTTGATTTTCTAAGCCTTGCTAAACACGAAGCTATTCCCGTTCATCTTGGACACTTAATTGAAACTTTGAAAAGAGCTATTCTGCGATGAAACTTTGGTAGTTTTTCTCGATATTCTGACAACAAGCCAACTGGAGCTAGAAATCAACGGGAAGTTCATTAATCAGACGCTCTCAATAACAGAGGTGAAGACCATATACGCAGAAGAGATACATACCATCCGAGTCCATGTCAATCAAACAGAATGCCTCATGGAACTCTGCAATTTGGTCTTCAGTCAGAGAACCAGACATGTTAATTTAAACTTCGAAACAAATGAATTCTTCTGAAAGATGAAAAGCAATGGAGAAGAGGAAAGAAACAAGAAAGAAAAGAAGCTTGAATCTTAAGATAGGAGGAGAGTCGTATAATCAGGTTAGGTAGGTAAACACATATTTATTGGCGCAAGGCAGAGAAGAGAAGGAAATAGTCAAACACGCTCTAAAACAGAGAAATCAATTCAAAAGTTGGAAAATTTCTAGAATGCGACCCTTGAATCAGATTAAAAAAGGTTATGAGCACCTTGAATCAACGTTTGAATTGAAATTATAGAAATAAGAAAAACCAAGAATGCGATGGATTTGTTGTCTGGCCTCGTCTCTCAAATCTTTGACGTCCACCACACCGTGACTTTGCTTATTCTTTGCCCGTGTTGGAGAAGGGGTGGATGCTTGGTCGCTACACTTATTCGAGATGGAAGGGGATGTTAACAGCGATATAATCCTAATCAACAAAAAACATTTACAGAAGAATCAGGAAGCTACCAAAGCTTGAAACCTTACTCAGTCTAACTCTGACTGCAGATTGTTCTTTTCTGTTCCTTTTTTTTTTTTTTTCACTTTTCTATGTTACCAGAGACAAAAGGCTTGACATTTTATTAAGCTACAATTCAGCAAAATTTGTGTTCAATTTAATATAAATATTTTTTATGCAATAAAAAATTTAACATACATACTATTTCATAATTTTTTGGTAAAGATTTTAGTGGTTTGTTGTGAGTTTCTTTTGATACACATTTTTATGGTAAAGATTGTATTTTTATGGTATGATCATGCGTGGCTTTTAAGAATTTGAACAGTACTTGTTATAAGTAATACTGGGCCACTCCCTATTGACGGTGGAAGCTTGGTCTCAACTTCCTATGCTGAGTTCTTCAGAAATTGGTCGTGTCATAGTAGAGTCATCTATATTAAATGCCTAGGTACATGTGTTTTTTCGATGCTACAGATTGGATTATTGCTGGAGTTGAGACACATCTTAATAAGCTTCTTGTAGCAAACTAGCATTTAATTAATAGGATACAACTTCTACTAGTTGTTCTTTTGTGAACATTTGATAATATTGAAATAATACAGAGCATATTAGCTTGACTCATGTGTAAGGATATCATACACAACTCGAGAAATGGTGATTAAAATTTTGTAACATATCAGGTATATTTGTTCTATTATTTTTTTAATAAATTTATTTTCTAAACTTGAATCACCTAATGGAGCTCTGTAGCTTCTTTTTTTTTAACTTATTATTATTTTATTTTAATTATTTATTATTACTTTATTCAATTTTTAAAGTTATTTCATTACATCTTTTATGTTTATTGATTTTTTATAATAATTTTATATCACATTTATATGTGGGTCTATCGAAAACAACATTTCTATACAATAGAAGAAAGATTGTGTATTATCAAACTTTTTTAAACTTTATATTTGTTCGAGATTCAACTTAGTATATTGATGATGATGATAACAACGGTGTTATTTCATAATTTTATCTTATATATATATATATATTTTTTTTTTGAAAGGGGTATATATATATATATATGTTGTGATCTTTTAATATGGGATTTTGTTAACCTTGGTTACTAACATTCCAAAAGTCCATAGTCTACATGCATCAGATAAAGCAAACAGACATTCTTGTCAAACACACGTGATTCAGAAAAAGCGACATAACTAAGTTATGCCCCGAGACATTGTTGTCAAACACGCGTGTTTCAGAAAAAGCGACGTAACTAACACAGTAATGTCATCATATTGGCACAGAGATTGATGTACATTTAAATTCAGAAACCAAAAGTGAAATTAACAAAAAATTTCTATTAATTATTAAAATTGAATTGTTTGAAGTAGAAATTCATTATTCATACTGTAAAATTTTGGTTTTGCAAAAATAACTAATTACATTTAAATAAAGGTTTAAAACATATAGTTTTATTTAATTGTCTTTTTACTAACAGAAAATTTTTTCTTAGAATTGTCATTTTCGATTTTAATTTAGAATTCCATTTCTAATTTTGTTTTAGAAATCTACTTCATCTTAGTGTTTTTTAAAAAATTAAATAATAAGTTCTTACCATTATTTATAATATTACGGTGCATTTTAATATTTTTAAAATAACAATAATATCATCCTAAATTTTTAAAATGTCACTCATGTAAGGATTAAATTGATAAATCATGAATATTTAGAGTATCATGTGAGATAAAAAAAATTTGCGTACCTGTAATCGTGGGGTCAACCTATTATTTATACAATCACAAGTGTGACTCTTTATGAGTAGCATTGAATATGATTTATGGAAAGGTGTTTTGAGGGGGAAGGAAAGAAGAAGAAGACATATAATAAATATTTATATTAGCTAATGTCCGATAGGGCTATTCATATAAGTTTTTATTGAGTGTAATGCCTACATCAACTATTTCTTTATCTCTATAAAAATAAAGTATCTATGAACTTAAACATAATTCAAATCACATGAACAAAGATTAATGCTAGTTTTTATAGCTTTATTATATCAATCTTGAACTCAAAATAATTAATAGAAACTCTCAAATTTTGAAATTACTCAACAATTTTCTAATTGGATGAATATTAATTGCAATCACTATAAATTGATATAATCACAACATTTCAAGAAGAGTACCATAAGCACAAATTCCGTCTAATAATGCGAGATATCAAATATTATAAATACTAAAGCATAATGCAATAATGAACAATTGATTTTTAATCCATAATTTTAAAAATATTAAAATTAATTAATATTTTTATTTTAAATATTTTAATGTATAAACTCTCACTTGATATCAAATATAGTCCAATGTTATCCTCTCTCCCCAGTCTCCAATGCCACAACTACACCTTTCGTCATCCCTCTTGTATTATTATCCTTCTCCTGTTTCTTATTGGTGATTCCACCCGCCGCAACCTCCATAAGCCATGACGTTGGCCTCCACCACGACTCTCCAACTGTCTACGTTCTCTCAATCAAAGTACTTAGCCATAGTCACCGTATTCTTCTCACCATCATCTCCTCCTATTTTGATAATTCAAAATTGTTTTCCTTCTCATCTTCTCCCTTAATATTGATTCCTTACACTCTTCCCCTGAAAAGGAAAAAAAATAAAACCAATATATGATGATCCACTCCACTAAGTTTTTTTTTCTTTCTTATTCGTTAGTTACTTTGAATTTTAATGGTTACTTTTCCAGGGGTATTATTGTAAAGATACAATTGTGGGATGGATGAGAGACGGATTTAAGTATAATCTTCTTCAAAATCCGATCTTTAATTCAAGTTAAACGAATTATGGAGATTTGTTGAGGTTGCATTTATTAAGGGCATCTCCAACCCACTTCTAAAATAGAGGAGAAACATCACTTTAGAAAAAAATTTGACTCCAACTTACCTCTATTTTCTCCTCCACGTTGGAGGAATGCTACAGTGCCCCTTCCAACCTCGAAATTTGGAGGAGCAATGTAGCAACCCTCCATTACTATTTCCTATTTTTTTAAAATTTTTCTCTCTTCCTTTTTCTTTCTTTTTTCACTAATTCATTTTTTAATTTTTAATTCTTTATTTTGTTATTTAAACAATATTTCAATATTTTATTATATGTTTATTTAAATAATTATAACTTTATAATAATTTTAAGGTTTAATTTCATGTTTATGAATTTTTTCATTATATATTTATACCTTTATAATTATTTACTTACGAATAAATATTTTAAATAATTTTTTTTAAAATATCCATTAGAAAACTTCAAATATAATTGTTGAGGATGAATGCGATCTAAATGGACCAACCACAGGTATAATGGAAGATCCATGATCGACTGTAGAAAGGGTAACAGATAAAAATACTCGATTTCAACAAATTCTTACCTGGTATAAACAAGTCAAGGAAAAAAATGCGCATATCAAATTAAAGAATGCATTAATAAAAAATTTATGGGAGCAATATACTAATTTAGAGGATTAGTGATTATGTTATGCTTATTAGTGATTATCTTATGTTTATTTTCAGTGCATGATATTATCTTTTACTTTTTTTAATGTAATGAATGTTCTGTGATCTTTTAATTTTTTTTAATGTAATGAATGTTCTGTGCCTTTTTTAATGTTAAAATGTTTTTGATTTATGAAATTTAATAAAATTTAATGTTTGATATTATGTAATTATATTGTCATTTACTATAATTAAATAATATAAAATAGTGCAATATATCTATATATTATTTCATTTAGTATTATCAAATAACAAATTATAGTTTAATTGAAATTTTATTATTTATTATTTATTATTTATTAACATAAAAATATAACAATAATAATATTGTGAATAAAAAAATACTCAAAAAAGAAAGTTGGGTTAATTTTATAAAGTAATTTTAATAATCATTAAAGAAAGTAAAAAAAGAATATGCTAAAAATATTTTTTTTTAATGTGAAAAATAAAGTTATGAATTAGAGTGAAAATCGCTTCAACATCTCTAAAATGGAGTAAACTTCACTTTATTTTGGACGAATGAGTTGGAGATGGCCTAAAGGACAAATTCATACACCAACAAATAGAACCTCAAAGCCCCGGACCCAGGATCTGAACCCATTGCTCTCTCCTCGAAACCACCCACACATCAATTAACTCAAATGCTTCATTAAAGATCAAACTCACTCATTAAAGTTTACGAAAATCTCAAACCCAAGAGGAATTGATTAATACCATAAAAACTGAAAACCCTAAAGTTTAATCAGTAGAGTTAATAGGTTGGTCATTTCTAATGCACTTTAGAAATATGAATCTTAACTTATGGCCTTCTGTTTCTAATTTATTTTTATTTTTAATTATTATTTTTAAATTCAAATAATATGTTTGCTTGAATTTTTAGTTTCTTTTAGTTTTTAAAAGTTATGAAAACCATAAAAAGTATTTTTTATTTTTTTATAATATGATTTACTATCAACTAAATATATATTATTTAATTATTTAATATATTAACTTTTAATAAGAATTATAAATATTTTAATTTAATATTATATATGTAATGAATTAAAATTAATTACTAATAAGAATCATGAATAATTTAATTTTACTTAATAATTTTATTTAAATTTTGAGGTTAAATTAAATTCAAATAATTATTAATAAATATATTTAAATTTAAAATATCTTCAAAATATATAAACTAAAATAAATTCTGATTTAATTATTAAAATAAATATTATTTATAAATAAATTTTAATTTTAAAATATTTATGTTAATAAATAAAATAATTTAGTAGTAATTTGTTAATAATTATTATATAAGATATTAAAATAAATTTATTTAATTAATCTTTAAGTTTTATCTAATATGTAATTATTATTAGCGATAAAAATTTAATTTCATTGACATTAACAACCAAATAAGTTTTTATTCTTTTTTGAAAGAGAAATGAAAACTGAAACAGAAAATAAAAAGTGAAAATCATAATAGAAAAATAGAAGCAGAATCAAATGACCCCTTAATAATTTAGGTTTTTTTCGATTAAATTCTTGTGTCTCATAAGTTAATTAAATAGTCCACTTATTAAGGCACATCACCTAAATTGTCGGTGGTCACTAATAAAGATTAATGCCAGGCTATATTTCATATAAAATGAGAGTTTAACTATTGTAATAATAAAAAAATATAGTGTCAAGTAATTTTGATAATTTTTCTTAAACTTGCAAATTAAAATGTTAACTTTTTTCATACAATAAACTCAAATATCAAGTAATTTTATTCAAATATAAAAAATGCATAAAATTTTATAAATAAAATAAAGAATTAAATATTCCCACCAACTTAAAACATTAGAATTATTCCAACACACTTATATCATGTACATGTCTTTGAAAAATTCACAGTTATTGATCCTTTGGTTAATGGGTTAGTAAGTATAGCTTTTATGTTGATGTGCTGAATCACAACATCATTATTTTTAACATGGTCTTTAATAATTAGATACTTGCTCTCCACATGTTTCAATAGGTTAGAGTTCTTATTGTTCTTAGAATAGAAAACAATTCCACTATTATCATAATATATAATTAATCGTGAAGATATGTTATTAACTACCATAAGTTCTAAAATAAAATTTTTCAAAAAAATAGCTTATATCACTACAATACACAAGCTACAAACTCTTTATGTTTGTTGGTGATATTATAATAGTATGCTTCACACTATTCCAAAAGATTGCACATTTAGCAAACATGAAAATATATCTAGAATTCAATTTAAGACCATCGAAACAACCGTTATATTCATAGTTTATATAATTAATTAGCTCAAGGCTATCAACTCTCTTATAAATTAGGATGTAATCTTTTATTATTTATGAGCATTTAAAACCTTCTAAACTACAACTCAACTATCATATCATAAATCTGAATGCTCATAGCGTAAGCAACATCAAGACTTGTACAAACTTGAACTTATATCAAACTAACCATAATGGTAGATTATGACACATTTTTCATAGTCTCAATGTCATTTCTTGGATATTGTTTCTTACCTAACCTATCACCTTTGAGCATACACATTAGAACACACTACTCTGATGGTGCATATGCCCGAACATATCCATGGATAGTCGAGAATATACTCTACAGAAATGGTACGTTAGAACAATCACATTAACTAAAAGGTATGGCATATGTCACAAGCATTTCAAATGACCAATTCTTCCCAAATTCACAAACATCAAACTTACATTGTATCATTACAATTCATAATCCATATATATATACACTACATAACATTTGAGAGTTCAATACTCCATACAAAATGTTCAACATGAAATGGGATGCTAACTAAAAACATTCTAAACTAAACTCCTCAGATATTAGCTGATCAGACATTTGAACCATTCTTGTCCCCAAAATGCAATTACTAGACTTCTACTATATAACCTCAGTAGAACTTCCTAAAACCTGAAAATCAACATTTTCAATTTTGACGAGTTTGCAAACTAAGTGACTGAACCATCATCGATGTGTTCACTAAAGTCAGTAAATTACATAACTCAATTCAGCAAGTATATTACAAAATCCAGTATCGAATACCACATCACATTTTGTCATACTTCAACAAGTACCGTATACCAACATTGTGTATCACTATTTCAGAACAATTCAATAAATCATCACAATCATTCATATGATACATGTATAATTGCATATGCAAATGCACATGTGATTTCTTTATTATTTTAATTTGTTTTAGTTGAGCGCCTATCAGTCCAATTTATTATTCCATATCCAATATAGATACAGGACTTATTTCATTTATTGTCACGTATCTATTATGGATATCGGGCTCATTGTTATCTGAGCCTATGGCTCTCTGTGCATAATCCTGAGCTTAAAGCTCTTTTTCACATGTTGGCTACTCCTGTCACAACTCCTTTATCTGATTATGCATTTCAATGTAATGAGATGCATCAATTCACATATTATTCTTTCAGTACTTTTCATTCAATGTGCTCATGTCATATAAAATTCTTCGGATCTAAGTTCGGCACACATTATCAATTGTTCAAACATTCCACATTACACATACAATTCAATAGAAGCACATATAATTGAGTTTACACATCTAGGTTAACTCACAATATGCTTCAGAAAAGCTATTGCCTTGATGATCCGGCAATGTCTGGGTGTTGGCGATCAACTTATGCGTCCATAGTCAAGCAATACACACATAGTTCACAATCACTAATTTGTTTAATCATATGAATGTAAAATCATGCACATGTATATGTGTCATATTCAATGCATGCTCAATTGACCTTTCCGGGTATGTATTCTTATTCACAAGTCTTGACCATTCTATTATTATAGCTTGTATATTACTACTTTGCATTTAGGTTTATACCTTGAGTAAGTTTGATTGCTCTAAATTCATTAATCATACATTCATCACCCTTTTTTAGTAATATACATTCACACAGTTTCCTAATTCTCATTCATTCATACCTAATACTCCTTACTCATTCATAAGAACACCTTTATTCTTTTAACAACTCACAATTTTCAGATTTAAATACATTGATATCAAGACAATCCATTCATTAAGTAATGACACCAATTAACAACCTAAACTTATCAAACCCTTAACCAATTAATCAAGCAACAATCTAGGTTCATTTCAAGCCTTAATCAAGTCCAAATACACTAATGTAGAGTGACTTATCTTCATTTGGTTCAACAAATTCACAAAATAGAAATTATCATTTCAAAGCTTTGGCCACGATAGCAGGGGGACCGTCCCACAATCGTGGGACGACTGCGCCGAAGTGCACTATCCAAATTTTCTCAATTTTCCAAAATCAAACACCTTTATACCAAATTTAAAACACCTTCATAATAATCCATTAATTATACCTTTATTATACTCCAATTCCTCATCAAATTCATCTCCAATTCCTCATCAAATTTATCTTTAATTCCAACTCAAAATTATTTATTTGGCAGCTTATAACCTATTGTCTTTCATGCATGCAAAAACAGAACAGAAACTATCATTCATGCATCATTTTCCAGCACTCATTTCACTTCAATATCACAATCAATCCATCTCTAATTCAGTCATCATTAAGTTATATTAACATATATCACAAGAGATCAGTCTTTCATTTACTTGATCTGCTCAATTACCTCCTCAATTATCAAGCTAACCTAGTCTTCCATGTATGCAAGCACAATTCCAAAAACAAGGTGGAAGTAGAATGGTTTTCAGCAAAGATCAAAAGATAACAGCAAGTGCAACAATGATATGGTCCTATAACTATCTTTATGAAGGGTAAAAGCATGGATTTTGGTGTGGTAATTGAACACAAATGTAGACAAAACACAGAGATGTGAGGGTGGGTGTGTTTCAGCGATGAGAGGAAAGGAAAAGAAAGCATGCAGCAGAAACTTCAAGAAAGATGACTGACTTTGCATTTGCTTAAGCCTTTTGATGCAAGGTGTCTTTGTTTTAAAAGGACACATGTCATCCAAGGAGATAAGCTACATGTCTTCTTATGTAATTGTCAAATTTCATCAAAATCCTAGGCCATTTATCACTCAATGACTACTGCCATTAGTCACTCATTTTCTATTCCATATGTCACTCATTTTATAAGCTTAGTCATCCTAATTTTTCTTTTGTCAACTTGTCTTACCACTTGACATTTTTCCTAGACTAAATGTGTATTTTAATTCATCAATCTTCCAATTGTAACAACTCCAAATTACTAACTATAATCCATCAAACTAAAATTCAAAACATAAACAATACACAATCATATCATAATCATTTTAAACCTTTTATACCTCGGAATATGTCAATTAAGTGCATATAATTTCTTTGCAATGTTTTCCAAATTAACATTCATGTGTGTATGTGCTCATGTTATGTATGTGAATGAGATGCACTTCATAAATTCTAGTATGATATGACTCAAAAGTCTAGCATTCTAACCTTTAGTAAGTTTTAGAAATTGCACTATAAGAAAATAGTGAGTTAGCGACGGAAAATACCGACGGAAATGACAAATATTCCGTCGGTATTAAACATTACTGACGGAATATACTGACAGACAAAAACGTCGGAGATTCGGCCGTAGCTAAACTTACCGACGGTAAAGAAATTTTACATCGGTAAGTTTACCGACGGAATAAAATGATTGTCGGTAATTTCAACTAAAAAGTTACCCACCGTCACACCTTTTCCGTCGGTAAACTTACCGACGAAAAGTTAATTTTTCAACGCTAATTTTACCGACAGTAAGTTGCTAAACCGTATGTAAAT
>JANQAP020000100.1:7054854-7065503 GCA_026874005.2 Erythroxylum coriaceum
AGAATGAGTGAAACATTACGAGGGTGTGGATGTTATTACTTTTTACTTGGGCATTTCTGAAGCAGTTAACATTCCTAGTTAATTAGGAGATCAACCTTCATGGGTTTGTTTGTTTAATTCTAGACTGCATACATTAACTTGAGAAGTGATAAGTGTGGTTGAAAGAATTGTGATAAGATGTTGAAGTGTCTTGATACTTTGAGTTGATTGAATACTTGAAGGCAAGTATTGTTCAAGTGTGGGGAGTTTTGATAACTTACATTTTGTGCATATTATTTGTGTGTGTTTTATGTTCTTTTGATAGGTTTATGTGAGGTTTTGCTTGTGTTTCTTTGGTAATTCATGTCTATGTATGTTCTAGGTGATGAAGTACCAAAGTGATGCGATTTGGAGTGAATTTGGCTAATCTGAAACTGGACAGGATTTCAACATGACCATGTTGAAGGTGCCACGACACTGGCAGATTGTTACCTACGAATCTCAGATTAATTACCTTGGGATTTGGGCCCGAATGACACAACCCCTTATGCTGGACGAAGTCAAGTTATTTTGTAGCCCATTGGAGCTTTATTTTCATGTTTTAATTAGGGCCCACTTTGTTTATTGTAAAGAGAAAAACCTAGCCTATTAATAGTCCCACTTTAGGAAATTAGAAAGACGATTTTGACGATCAGCTTTAGAGAGGGGAATGACGGCGGCAGCTCTTGGTGGGGAAAAAGACAGAACAACTCTTCTTTACAATATATTGTCTTTTATTATAGTTATGCGTGGTCAACTTTTCATCTAGACAAGGAATCTAACGTTCGATTAATGTAATTCGTGAGACTCCCTTGATTTAATTGCTTTTGTTTATCTTTTATGTTTGTTTGATCTCTGCGCTTTAATCGATTTATTATTGCCGTATTTGTTGATTAATGAGGCCTATTAATTGATTGACTTAGTGATAAATTACCGAATAGATTAGTGAATCTGTGATTTCTGTCTATCGAAATGGCGAATTAATTTCAATTAAGAAATTAGTGAGATTAAATAATTTAGTCTAAATAGATTATGGCTTTTCCGATTCTGTTGGCTAAGACAAAGGTCCATTAGAGTCTACTGCTGCCATAGATTATATTCTGCGGGGCTGTACTCGGGAATAGTCTAATTGGTTAGGGCAATAATCTGTGGAGCTTTACTCGAGGTTATCGAATAATTGCGAATGGATTGGTCGATATGTGCTGTTCACTGTCTGTTATAACTTTGTCCATAAGAATGAACTGAATTTATATTTTTGAGTCTATGATTGGATTACAGTATCGAATGGAAGAGTACCTTGGCTAGACCTTTCTTTATATTGTTTTCAATCTTTATTTTAATTGCCTTCTACGTGATTTTGTGTTCTAAAATTAATCATTCCTAAATCAATTCTTTTTATTTTTATTTTTTCTGCACAAATAAACAATTGCTACACTGGTCTCTATGGTTCGACCCTATTCACCGATTTACTTGTTTAAGTGTTCTAGAGTAGGAATTTATTTTTGCTGGTTTGACACGCCATCACCTGTGTTGTCCACTTTACCGCTCCCTTCTCTTCGCCGCCTTCAACCATCAACCCAGGTGACGCCAACCATGGCGTCACTGGAAAATCGATGGGCACGAGCGACACTTAGCGTCGTCGCTTCGCCATCGATACTGCTTTCTTCAGATGGGCGATAATCACCCATCTTCTTCAGTAAACACAAGACAATTGCAAAAGAAAAAACAAAATTTCAGATCTGGTATTTCTCTAGATCGACGACAACTCCTCACCTACACGTCTCCAACAGCTGCTCGCAGTCACCTGTAGTGTCGCGAGCAATGCCAGCGAATGGCGTCAAGGGACACCTAAAGATGGCAATAATGGCCCGGCCCGACCCATTTTTGGCCCGGGTTGGCCGGGCCACGGGCCAATCATAATCTGCCTGGGCTGAGCTAGAGGTCCGTCCGGCTCGGCCTGTGGCCTGCCAATTTTTCCTAAAATGACGTCGTTTTGAAAATTTTTCCTTTAAAAAATAAATGACCGATCGACTCGGCTCGACCCATTGACATGCCTAGGGATGCCCTTGTCACCGACTGCGACACCCATCTAAACCAATAAACACAAACACCAATCACAAACCCACAGACGCAAAAACAATCCGAAAATCGCAAACACGCAAGCAACATAAAAAATCGCAGACACGCAAGCAACATAAAAAATCGCAACCAAAACTTCAATGGGTTTCTCAAACCCAAATTCCAAAATTATCGAGCCTTCTCATTTTCAGATCTGGGCTTTTTGGAGAACAATCGAGCCTTCTCTAAGACTCAAACAAAAAACACAATACATCTCCATTCAACACACAATTCTCAAGACCAAAAAACACAATCGCACATTCAGCATCCATAAAACTGAATTTTCAAATATTATAGGTCTCGAAAACTAGAGAGTGTGCGTAGATGCTATGGGTTTCGAAAACCCATTCATAGGACAATCACAGGCTACAATGGTTTCTGGTTTGCTAAGGTTTTAATAAAAACTGGGTTTTCCAGACTATTGAAATTTTTTTTCAAATTCTCGGTTTCATAAAACTTATTTTAGAAACTGATACAACGCCTTCGACAACATCCACAATAAACATAAATCCAGATTTTCAGAACACAATACGCACATGCATAAATCATGCATTCTTCAATGTGCAATATTTAGTTTTCCCAGAACAATTATGTTCTTCAGGTCCTTTGGGAATCTAATATGAACTTTTCAGATTTCTGGATTTATAATATGAACTCTTCATATTTTTCAATTCCAAAAGTTATGAGATCAATCGTAAGCAAATAATTTAATCAAATTATAGAAATAAAGTCTGTCTCTGATACCACTGTTGGAAAACCAGGTCGAGATCTGATCCCGATCACAACGGAATAATTACGAAACTTTTTCGCAATCTTTGATTTCCCGAAAACCAAGATCTCTTTAATTCTAAAAAATAATTAACACAAATCATAATAAAGCGAAAACTTATTTTGTACCTTATTTTGAAGCTTGATCTTTATCTTGTCATATGCCTCGAACCGTTTCCGAAACCGATCCGTTTTAACCACCATAGCCGCACAAATGTTCGGCCTCTAACGATATTCACAGAATGAGTTGAGATAACTCTGTAACTCTTTCAGAAAGAGTAAAGCCAGAAGTCCTAGCTTCATAGAGCTTAAGCCTATTTATAATAAGCTTTGGACGTTTTTAATAATTTAATTAAAATTAAATTCTAATTTCAATTAAACTTTAATTAGAATTAAAAATAATTTTAATTAAATACTAATTATGTCCATATAAGATTTAGTATCTCATATTGATCCTTATTTATTAAATATCTCATATTTAATCATAAAGTTTCTCAAACTTTACATCCAAGTCCAACTTGATTAAATTAACTTTGTTCTCTTCAACCCATTCTATATGTGAGACCCATTAGGTTCCCAAAAATGTTGGCAATGATTATAAATTATAATTCTAATTCATAATTAGAATTAGATAAATTAAAACTCCTTTTAATTTATCTTTAATGCTCCAATTAAACAATTTATAATCATAGATCAAGATTGGCATCTAACAATGCATCATGATTACCCAAATATTTAGGAATGTCAAAGTGGTTTTGACTAACCTTTTTTCTTGCATGATTTTTCTGTATAATTCAATCCTTTCATCAACCAATGTTCCAAATAGACATAGAGCATGAAATTAATGTCTACTCTATTTTGAGTCAAATTAGCATGGAATTAATGTCTATTCTATTTTGAGTCCAATCATATTAGTTCTATGTCATTAGCTATTAATTCAATTAATAATATTTATAAACTTTTTACAAAATATCATTCTACCTTGGCCAAGGATTTCCTGAACCAATATTAATCAAGAACAACGGAACATTATCCCTAATTTCTTTAGGGTGATGAATCCTATCTTGATCACTTAACTACTTCCATATAGTTCATACTACATCCAATGACTACCGATTAAATGACCCATGATTAAATAACTCATAAGTAGTATCAAAACATAGCAATTCCTGTATAAGATAACTTTGATGACTTCAAGTCAAAAGATCACTTATACAATCATCACAATGAAAATTCCAAAGATATACAAGTAATGTTTCAAATGGATTTCTCATATCGGTCTGTTTAGTGAACTTGTTCTTTAACAAGTACCCACACGTTTAGTTATCTCTATACTTTAGTCTATGAGATTGACTACTTCCTTCATAAGAAAAAATAAAACGTATGCTATTTTTTTTACGTTCTATCAATGTCCAATCTTAATAGAACAATGACTAGGAACATTTAGGAATAATACATAAATACAATGTAGGGGTAAGGCTGCGTACTATCAGACCTCCCCAGACCCCACTTCATTGCGGGATTTTAAACTGGGTGATGATGATGACATAAATACAATATGAATCTCACAATTATAATCTCATTATAATTTAATTTACAATGTCCAATTATTTCATGGACTTTATCATATATATATAAACATGTACAAGATAAAGAATGTCTTTAAATAATTTGTCACTAAACTACAATCAAAGTGATTGGCTGTAAGACATAAACCAACATTTTCAAGCCACATTTTTATCATCAAATGATGTTGTATTGCTAATATGCCAAGAAAAATTCAACTTGATACAAGTTTAACAGCTTTCATATGCATCTTGATATTATGTTTTCAATTGAGACTTATGTTATTTCTGCAAAATATGACTATTCAGTTTACATTTTAAATTTGATAGATATGGAAACAGAAGAAGTCGGAATAAGAGTGTTTCTCGAAGTAATAGCAGTTATCGTGGTCATCGCTGGGATCACAGCCGAAGCCAAAGTCCAGTTCACAGTCCTAGCCCAAGGGATAAACGGCGTTCTGTAAGTGATGATCAGCAAGCGCCTGTTAAAGAAAAGTTTAGTTCTTGATCAAGTTCATCTCCTGACGCTGTGCTTCCAAAACCTCGCGGACAAACCGTAGGCAGATCTAGATCAAGTTCAGCATCTGGACATGGGGGCTTGGTTTCTTATGGAGATGTCAGTCCTGATATTAGAAGAAATTGAGCCTTTGGGGATGATCAAGCGATGGAGTTGGTACATCTGCCCTATTTGTTGAAGCTATTAAGAGGCATATGTCTAGCTAAAGCTTTGTATCCAACTGTTTCAAGCTTCGTTATGCTTTTACCTGCTCTCGTCATATTTGACAGAATTTGGCTGGTAAAGGAAACCAAACAACTTTTTTACGTATTATTTCCTAGTCACTATTATAGCAGCGGAAATAACAGTTGGTGCGGTTCGTGCCTGTTTGTTATTCATCCACTCATCTGGAGTCATTGTGTCTACATGTTTAGTGATGAAGGCCGCAAAATAGATCATGGAGTCTCATCACGCGTGAGCTGAGCATAAGGTGTAATTGATTTCAACACAAACCATATCATATGCCCACTGCGTACACGATTTTATGTTTTTGAACCTAAGGAAAAGCCTACCCAGAATGATTCTTCAATCATGTCATATGCATTGTGAGGATCTCTCTCGTCTTTATTGTGGATCTGAATCTCTCATTTTCTCTGATAGATAATGCAAATTTGTGCTCCTACCTCAATTTGGGGAGCAACACAAGGATTTTGAGCGCCTGCTGTTGTCAGGATAAATAAATGCATTTGGCAGTTACAGACAGCTTAGGTGTAAGATGAAAAGCAATTTATTTAACTGGACAAAGTTTGAGAAAACTAAATCAACATCCCACACCTACCACACAACCAGGAGGACCACGTCAAAGTATGGAAACTAGAAAATTTATGAAAGCTGCCTCCTTCTGTCCTAAATTGGCCTGCCTTTAGGTACAATTTGATCTTTGAGCCACATATAGATAGGAACCAACACGTAGTAAGTAGCTGCCATGGCGCCCAGAATGAAGCGCAGAAGGAAGACAAATGGATTCACAGGCTTTGAGACGTCCTCTTCCTTTGGACCAAGCTGCACAGAGATCAGAACACGAAATTTCCAAATTCAATGAACTAAGACTGGAAATTACTGTGCAATTGTAGAGAACTATGGATTATGCATCAAAATATGTGTAACTTATTAAGCAAAGATGGAAACAATATGACCCCTTAGGTTTTGTTCTTCAAATGAAGCCTCGATTATTGCAAAAGCATCCATTTTCAAGGGTGCAAGTAAAAGGTAAGTGAATACCCTAGCTTTGCAACTACTTTCTTGCTAGATGCAAAGATCTACCGTCATCATCACACCATACCACACCAAAACTTAATCCAAAGCCTACAATATCAATATGTGCTTGATGGTTAAGGTTTTTATGGTGCCCAAGAAAACCAAAATGCTGAGGAAACTGAACTCAAAGTGCATTTGACGCTGCTCACTGCACCGAATTCTTTCCTAGAAAGCAACAAAATTAACGTTTTAGACAAATTTTTATTAGTTCTCTTTCAAATTGTAGATCGGAAGATTCCACAATCCAACTCTTAATGGTATGGTTCAGGATACAGATCAAGTAAGGCAAAGGTGACACCTTTGCTGCATGTGCATATTTTTACATCAGAAAAGAGTTTCTTATTTGCAAGAACCTTGCTGTTCCTAGTCAAGCTTATAGCTATCATAAATAAGCCCAAGTCTATTTGAACTAAGATAAGTACAATTTCATTCCTGACCACTAGAGTTTATGAACTCAATTGTTTTGCTTAAGGTTTTCCTATACAGACAGGTTTTATCAAGTAATTTCAAGTCTGTCAATACAAAACGGAGAATATGCATAAGAGTGTGATATTTCACCATCCGAGTTATGTTTAGCCACCAATGAAAATCCCATACACTAAACACAGTGTCAAAAATAGGCCTTCAAAGACATGCTTGCAGCCAGAGATTCTACTACTTCAAATCAGAAACACTATGCCATGAATAACTCAAGAACCTGTACCTGCAAGGGAGAATCTCCAGATGCAGGTTTAACACCTGTTACAGAACATCCCATGATGAGCCCATGCCGGCGAACACCACGATACCACTTCGGTCCAATTCTCTTCAGTTGAACATCCTTAAACCCAGCTTTCTGGAACCATTCAATGTACTCTTCTTCTTTTGGGAAGAGCATCCAAACATCTGCAAAGAAGCGAGACAACCAAAATGTTGGGTACACTGGGCCAATTACGCATGCTTTTCCTCCTAGTTTCAAGACTCTGTATGCTTCCTTGATACCACGTTGCGGATCTGGCCAGTACTCAATACTGAGGAGTCAAACAATTATAATATATGAGGAAAATTGTGTATCCCATACTTGACTATGGCATAAAATTTACTTTTCTCGAGACAGAGAAGCGCCTAAAACTGGCTCCTTATGCACACTTTTCTTAGCGGTTAACTAACAAACTAATGTAATCGTGGCATATTTTCAGTGTACATATAGTAAAACATATCAATATGATAGCCGGATGACGAGGTGCAAAAAACAGAAGCCACATTCATCTAAATTCTAGATACGGAGATATGGCCTGAAAATTTGCTCCAGGTGGAGCTTAAAACATAAAAAACTGGAGTCTTATCACCAAATTGGACACATGACCCATTAAGTTGACTGGCATAAACAACCTTCAACCCAGTTGCAGCAACCACAATTCAACAAAAGGAATTGCCAATTTGGCAAAAACAAAGGTCCTTTTCAACTAAGTGAATCATGAAACATGAGAATTGAGAAACGCACCTTCCAGCAGAAATATATCTATCAGCATAATCAGTACTAAATGGTAGATCCTCTGCGTCACCCTCAATAAACTTGCATTCCTTCAAGGGCTCCTTCTCCTTGGCCTTTGCAAGCTGATGTGGAGACTGATCAAGAATGGTAACATTTTTTGCATCTACATGCTTGACTATACCCAAAGTGGTGAAACCAGTCCCACCACCCACATCCACCACTAACATGTTCCTGTCATAGAGATCAGCAGGCTCAAGTGCCTCATCCCTCATGTCCTCAGTCCAGTGGCCAGGGTTGATTATATGGTCATA
Source organism: Erythroxylum coriaceum (assembly GCA_026874005.2). Classification (NCBI taxonomy): domain Eukaryota; kingdom Viridiplantae; phylum Streptophyta; class Magnoliopsida; order Malpighiales; family Erythroxylaceae; genus Erythroxylum; species Erythroxylum coriaceum. The sequence goes on from JANQAP020000100.1 coordinate 7,062,922, forward strand.
CACAATAGAGAGGAATCTGTAGAACCAAAAAGCCTCTTTCTTGTGCTGGATAAACCTGGGCTGTGAAGCTGGCCTAGAGGCAGATAAACTGCATTTGGGTGTCACCATATTGGTCTTGGCAAGTCTAGTACAAGAGATTAAGCTCACTCGAGGCAGTTGCTTTCCACTAAAACCTGACCCGCAAAACCCCAATCCTTTTCGAGAGATTCCCCTAGTGAAAGTGAGGTTTTCAGCTCCATTGAGCAGAGAGGAGGCCATGATTAGATCAAACAAAGAAAACCCAGAAACACAGTGAGGCAGGCAAAGTTGTGAACTTTCGAAAAATCCACTTGAAAACTCAAAGGAGTTTATATTGTGGTGGTTCGCTGCTCATTCAATTTTTGTGATATGCAAGTTGATGAAGCGTACACAGCTAAAAGGCCGTAATTGCTTAGTTATCTATCTCTTAATGTAGAGTCGCAAGCAGAGTACTAGACCACCTTACAATTAAGACTTGGATGAAGGTGACGTTTGTCTGATTGGCGAATCCAGAGCCACTGGTTTCTGGCGTGGAAGTACAGGGTGAAGAGCACTTTCTCTTAAAATTTTGCATGTTTTTTATCGGAAAGGTCAAATTAAAATTTTAATCAAAATATAAATAACATTATTTCCTAAATTTTTTGTAATTTTTGTAAGCCATATGTTATATGTATATTGTATGTGGTAAAGACTCAAAAAGTAAAAAAATTTATAGATCTTGTTTAAGAAAATGTAAACGCAACGATTCTAAAATCTTGGGTTGTCTGTTAATAACAAAAAGATTAAAGAGAAAGGAAGCATATGGAGGACAGAACTAGTCGTAGTTCATTACTGATGAGTGGGATGTTATTGTCGACACGTCCACTAACCTTGTCAATAGAGATTAATGGTGCTGATTTTGCTTAACCAAAAGGGTACATAGTCATGGATACTACGAGGTGGAACCTACTTGGTAATGGCCATGCCTTAGCTCCTGCCATGAGGTAAATATATTCTTCTCCATCTCCGTCTCTCATATTTTTCTGTGTTTTACTTGTATTAAGTACTTGTTAATCAATTATATGTTCCATTGATGGCAAATCATCTTGTTTTAGTTGATGATATATTTTTAAAGTCGTCAAGTGTTATTTAAGTAAATTACTCTATTTTTCTATTTTCAAGTAGACCACTTGAAAACACTTTGCTGGCCACATTGATGAAAAAATCTTGAAAGAAATTGGTAGAAAAACCAAATGAAGTTAGTTTTTCATGAATTTTCTTTCATCATCCATATTATTTTTCCGCAATATTGACAACAATTTTTTTAATGTTTATAGTCGATGCCCTAGTCTCTACCAGCCTTTCCAAACTTGGATAGACTTATGTCAATATAGGTCTATGCTTTCCTTTTTCATGATTCCTCTTCTCTCATCTCTTGTTTTTCAATAAACATATTTTTGTTGAGTGATGCTTCAAACTTGGTAGTCAAAATATTTCCTATTTTTTTAGCTAGTAGTTTTCCTGATTTCTAGCAAGTGTTATCTAGTGGAATTAGTAGTTTTCTTTTTCAGCATGTGCTTTAAGAAGTTCAATTCAACTATAATGCCTATATATTAGGCTTGGTATTTTCTATTTTTGCGTGCAGCAACAAAAAATCTAAATTTTGTTTTCCAAAAAAGGCCCAGTATTCCTCTATTTCTTTTACTTCCCTAATAAAAGTCTTTGTATCAGAGCATAGAGAGTTGGGAATAGAAAATTAAAACACAAGCAATCTTCTCTACTCTCTGCTAGGTTGGGTCAGAACTGAGGAGAAAAGAAAAAAAGGGGGAAAGTGAGAGCATGTGAAAGCAAACACTGTAGGGCAAACACAAAATTAAGAGAAAACCATGGCGAGCAATGGTACTAGTCCTTCATCTTAGCCTCTTATTCCCATATTTAAAGGGAGACATACCATTTATGAAGTCTCAAGATGAAGACTTTGTTTAAGTCCTAGCAGCTTTGGGATTTGGTGGAAGACGGGTATAAAGAGCTAAATCCAACACCGACTCAACCCAATCAACAATTACAGGAAACTAGCAAGAAGGATGCTAAGGCTCTATTGTTCATCCAATCGGCATTGGATGATGAGATATTTCCTTAAATTGCTGCAACAACAACTACTAAGGTGGCTTAGGAGATTCTTAATAAAGAGTATTTGGGAGAAAAGAAGGTAATTGCCATTAGATTACAAACCCTTCACGACGGTTTTAAGAATCTAGCTATGAATGTTAAAGAGCCTTTGTATGATTATTTGTCAAGGGTGTCTAGTATTATGAATCAAAGGAGATCCTATGGAGAAACTGCTAGTGATGAATATGTTGTTAGTAAAGTTTTGAGGAGTCTCACTAGGGATTATGATCCTGCTGTTAGTGTAATTAAGGAAGCTAATGACATCTCAACTTATAATTTTGATGAATTGAGAAGTTCCTCATTAGTGCATGAGGCTCGAATTAGTATGTAACACCCCATTACCCTAGGATACGTACCGGAACGCCCGTAGGTCATTCCGACACATAACCTAAGATAACGAAGCGTTACGTGTAATT
>JANQAP020000100.1:7065603-7082845 GCA_026874005.2 Erythroxylum coriaceum
AAAAAATATATACCGAGTTTTAAATGTTAAGCGATGTGACACGCCACCCTCGAGGGGCACGGACTCGGGTATCACCATCGATATCGGGTTCGGGTCCAGCGGGAGTGGGGTGTTACATAGTAGACCCCATGAAAAGATGGAGGAGAAAGCCTTTTTAGTCAAGGGGGAGTCTTCCTATAAGGGGAAGACATATAATTTAGGATGCCATGGACAAGGTGGAGGTAGATTCCAAGGCCAAGGCTGTGGTAGAGGCAGAGGTTGTGGTCACACCAGAGATCAATGATAATTCAAGAGCACCATCAAATGTCATTATTGTAGCAAAATTAGGTATAAAGCAGTAGATTGTTGGGGAAAACAGAAAGATGAGCATAAGCATGTCAATTATGTCGAGGAGGTTGATGAGGAAAGCAAACTTTTCATGGCTCATTCACCTGTTAATGCAGTAGCTGATGTTTGGTTTATTAATAGCGGATGTTCTAATCATATGACTGGAGCTAGGAAATTGTTCAAGGACCTCAATAAATCACTCAAAACTAAAGTTCGACTTAGAGACAACAAGCAAGTCCAAGTTGAAGGAAATGGTACAATCTTCATCAAAACCTTAGAGGGTAATGTAAAACTCCTCCATGATGTGCAATTTGTCCCTAGTCTAGCTCATAATTTGCTTAGTGTTGGGCAAATGATGAAAGGTGGATATGTTGTTTTGTTTGATAATGATTGTTGTTCCATTATGGAAAAGAAATTTGGTTAGGAACTTTTTAGTATTCTACTGGCACAAAATAATATGTTTCTACTAGATGTGTCAAATGTTTAGAAGTTTACATTGGTTGCTAAAATTGCTGATGAAAAATTATGGCATCTATCTCTTGGAATGCAAATCAGAAACCTTTGAATGTTTCAGAAATTTAAGGCTTTAGTTGAAATGAAAGTTGTAATATCCTAGTTCGATTATTGTACTATGTAACGTGCTATATATGCATTTTATAGAGTATTGATATGTGTTTAAATGTTGATTCATTTGATTACATTTAGTGATTAATGTCTTAGGAATGCTTAAGGTACTCACTTTAGCCCATATTTGATTTTAGGTACATTTTGGAAGCGAAGGAGCTAAAGTGAGTCGAAAGCACTACATTTGAGTTGTTTTATGAAGATTCACAATCCTTTGTTTTCTTAGAGCAAGAAGAAGAAGAGTAAAAGAAAAAGAAGATAATTAAATGCCAAGAAAGATGAGACGTATGCTAGAAATACAAAGAAGAAGAAGATTAAAGCAAGCAGAAGATAAGAAAATGAAGAGAAATGAAGAATGAAGCATTAAAATGTCTCACAGCCTTGTTAGAAAAGTTGCACAAACATGAGTGTGTGTATCATGGCTATGCAACCAGATGCATGGGCGTGAGTTATTCCTCATGCCCATGTAAGATAGTGATTTAAGGTATAAAGCAAAGTTAGGTGGAAAGCTACACTTGAAGTAAATAAAGCATGAGAATGTGAATTTAATGGGACTGCATTTGGAATAACAAAGAGTGGATAGCTGGATTGAAAGTGTCAGAGGGTGAAGCCTACTCACAGTTGGAATTGGACAAGAATGAAGAATAAAACAAATGTTGGTTGGCTAGAAAGCATTTGATGGCTGTGAGAAACCTCTCACAGCCGTGAGAAGCCTCTCACAGCCGTGAGAAGCCTCTCACAGCTGTGAGAAGCTACTCACGGGTGTGACATGTTTAGTCACACCCGTGAGAATTAACTCATGGGCGTCAGAAAGCTAGGTGTCCCTATTAATAGCCAAATGTCCCTTAGTTTAAACCCAATTTTTACTACATAAAGAAAGGGTTGTGATGGCAGAAAGGGAAATTCGGGACAGACCCAGTCGAAAACATATTTCTCTCATTCTCTTCGATTTCTCTTTGTTCTTCAACATCGAAAGTGGCGATGGAGGGATGGCCAATGTGAGAGCTTAAAGATGGAGATGGAAGGCTAACTTTCTCGACACCAGTTCGGAGGTGCAATCGAGGCCATGGAGCTCATTAAGCATATCGTTGTTGTGCATCATTTTCTTTCCGCCTTTTCGAATTGTCTATGTTATCTTATATGGATTGATTAGGTATTATATGAGAATGATTTTAATGCACTATGGAATCGTTTTTCATGAAAACTCATAGCTAGAACTTGAATGCGATACGTAATGAACGTGTTGAAGGTCGTAAATGGCAAGTAATGATATTAAATCATTAGGGATAACGTAGCATAAGTTAAATAGTTCGAACTTGTGTGATTATTGCTTAAATTGGTTCATTTTCTCACTTGTAATGTAGTTGTCTGGATAAACTTAGAGAGCTTGTTCTAGGTTTCCCAATAGTTAGGGTTAATTAATGAGCTCTTCTTGATTAACTACAACCTAAGGAAAAACTAGGATTAATAGAAATTATTGTTAATTAACGACCAATAGTCTTAAGAGACGTGTGAAGATGATAATTCAATGACAAATGTGAAATTGTGCTTAGGCTAAGATTAAACTAAAGAACTCGATTTCAACCTATTCATCAATTTTATCATTTTGTTGCTGTTAAACTTGAGTTGTTTTTATAGATTCAATAGTCTTAAGAGAGGTGTGAAGATGATAATTAAATGACATATGTAAAATTGTGCTTAGGTTGAGATTAAACCAAAGAACCCGATTTTAACCTATTCATCAATTTTATCATTTTGCTGCTATTAAACTTGAGTTTTTGTATAGATTCAATTTTACTTTGTTTTCTAATTTGCATCAAACCAAAACCCCCGCTTTTACTTATACAGATAATTTAGGAAAGTAATTAGATTTAATCTCTGTGGGATCAACCTAGACTTGCCACTGTTATAATTGTAGGTTTAGTTATTTTGGTAACGTTATGAAGCACGACCAATTTTGGTGTCATTGTCTTTGCTTTTTTGAATTTATTTGTTTTGTTTTATTTTGTTATTCTTATTTTTCTTTTTATTAACTTCTTTTCTTATTTGGTTAGTTACGATGTATGACATGATCTTCTCACAATGGTGAATTGAAATTTGATCCAAAACTTGAAAGAACAATACGTAGAGTGAGAAGATAAGATGTACGAAGTTTTAAGAATCCATCATTATCTGACAGAAAACTTGACTCTTCACTAGGAATTCAAATAGATTTAGATTTACTTTCTAATTCTTCGAGTGATTCTATTTCTGAATTTGATTATAACATGGTTGAATAAAATAATAATCGCACTCTTAAGCAATTGGCTGCTCCTGATTTTAATCATCAACCTTTGTGCATTGATTTTCCTACTATTGATGTTGCTTTTGAGCTTAAATATGGTCTAATTCATTTTTACCTACTTTTCATGATATGCCAGGTGAAGATCCTCATAAGCATCTTAAGGAGTTCCATATAGTGTGTTCTAGCATGAAGTCGGTCAAGGTACAAGAAGAACAAATTAAGTTGAGAGCATTCCTATTCTCATTGGGGGACACCGTTAAGGATTGACTTTATTACTTGCCATCTGGATCAATCACTACTTAGAATGAAATGCAAAGACTTTTTCTAAAGAAGTACTTCCCTGCTTCTTAAGCTAAGAATATTCAAAAGGAAATCTATACAATTTAACAACATCATGGGGAGACATTATATGAGTATTAGGAGCGTTTCAAAAGGTTACATGCTAGCTGCCCGTACCATCAGATTAGTGAGCAACTCTTAATCCAATACTTCTATGAGGGGCTTCTGCCACAAGAAAGAAGTATGATAGATGTAGCAAGCGGGGGTGCATTGGTTGATAAGACACTCATTAAAGCTAGAAATCTAATTTCCAACATGGCTGCTAACTCCCAACAATTAAATATTCGAGAGGACCTTAACCATTGAAGGTTAATGAAGCTAGTATTGCTACATTGGAGCAACATATAGCTGGGTTGGCATCTTTAATAGGACAAATGGCTGTAAATGGTGCTTAACAAGTCAAGGTATGTGGAATTTACACAATGGTAGGACATCCTACTGATATGTGTCCAACCTTGCAGGATACTCCAACGGAACAAGTGAATGCCTTTAGAAATTTTTCGAGTTAACCATAGAGGAAGTATGATCCTAGCTACCCTTATGTATAGAACTCAAGATGGAAGAATCCTTCGTTTAATAATTATGGATAGCAAGGACAACAACAATACTCCTACCAACAACCTTATCAAAGACAAGGTCAACCATCAAGCTCTGGACCTTCACTGGAAGAAATGATGAAAACCTTTCAATAACAAATAAGAACTAGCATTCAAAATCTGGAGAATCAACTGAGTCATATAGCTATTGCGATGAGCCGATTAGAAAATCAGAATTCGGGTAAGCTTCCTTCTCAAACTATTGAGAAGCTGAAAGAGCCTAAAAGAGAATGCAAGTGCTATCACTTTGAGAAATGGTAAAGAAATAGTGGCACCACATAAGACTCCTGTTATTAACAATGATGAAGAATTTAAAAAATAACTTGAAGTGCCTCTAAAAGAAGTGAAAGTGGAAACTCAAGTAAATTCTAAAACTCCTTTGGTTAAAAATTTTACTAAAACTTTACCTCCTTTTCCTAGCAGGTTTGCTAAATTGAAGAAAGAGGAGCAATATAGGCAGATTTTATAGATGTTTAAAAAGGTCGAGGTGAACATACCTCTAATTGAAGCGATTAAGCAAGTTCCTCGATATGCCAAATTTCTTAAGGAGTTATGCATGTCTAAGAGGAAATTGAGGGGAGATGAGAAAGTAAGTGTGGGGGAGAACATATTCGCAGTCATTTAGAGAAAGCTTCCCCCAAAGTGTAAGTATCCAGGTACGTTTACAATTCTTTGCAAAATAGGTGATACTAGATTTGAAAGGGCAATGTTAGATTTAGGAACTTTAATACATGTCATGCCACCATATTCCATTTATACTAGATTGAATTTGGGATTGTTGAAAGAAACACGTGTTATAATTCAACTGACTGATGGATCTAATGCTTTTCTGGAAGGATTGTAGAGGATGTTTTAGTGCAAGTTAACAAATTGATTTTCCAACTGACTTTTATGTGTTGAACATGGAGGGAGAACCTTCACCTAATTCTACACCAATCCTTCTGGGGACATCAAAGACGAAGATCAATGTGGATGTAGCAACATTGACTATAGAGTTTGAAAGTGAAATTGTTCGCTTTAATATTTTTGAAGCTATGAGGTACCCTAATGATGTTAATTTTATTTTATCAATTGATGTCATTAATTGTTTGTCTCAAGAAGTTTTTGATATGGATGGTAAAGATGAGTTAGAATTCATTCTTTGCATGAGTTTACAGGAAAACACTTTATAAAATTCTAACTTAGTCATTACAGATGAGAAGGAAGAAATTGTGCTAGCATTGCAGTCGATACTAAAAAGGTATGCATTTCTAACTATTGAACTACCAATATCTCGTACAAAATCTCTACGTTCGATTGTGCAGGCACCTACGATTGAACTAAAGCAATTACTGGAGCACTTGAAATATGTGTTTCTGGGAGAAGGAGAAATACTTTTAGTAATCATAGTCAAGAACTTAACCAATCTTCAAGAAGAAAAGCTTATTAGAGTGTTTAAGGACCACATCACAACTTTAAGGTGGACCATAGCTGATATCAAGGGTATTAGCCCACTGACATCCAAATTCTATTGGAAGAAGGATGCAAACCATCAAGAGAATCACAAAGAATATTGAATTTTCTGATGATGGAAATGGTAAAGACGGAGATTTTAAAGTTGCTTGATGTTGGTATAATCTATCCAATTTCGAATAGTGAGGGGGTGAGTCTAATCTAAGGAGTACCGAAGGAAACTGGGATTATTATGGTGAAGAATGAGAATAATGAGTTTGTGCTTGTAAGAATTCAAAATAGATGGCGAGTGTGCAACGATTACAGGAAGTTAAATGCTGCTACGCACAAGGATCACTTTCCACTCCCATTCCTTGATCAGATGCTTGAACAACTTACAGGACGATCTCACCATTATTTTCTGGATGGGTATTTAAGATATAATCAAATCGTGATAGCTCTAGAGGATCATGAGAAAACAACCTTCGCATGCTCATTTGGTACATTTACCGACAGAAGGATGTCGATTGGACTTTGCAATGCCCCAGCTACCTTTCAAAGATGCATGGTAAGTATTTTCTCTTAATATGTTGAACTCATTATTGAGGTCTTTATGGATGATTTTACTATCTATGGGGATTCATTTGATTCCTACTTGGATAATCTAAATTGTGTATTTGAACATTGCATCGATACTAATCTTATTCTTAATTATGAAAAATATCATTTTATAGTTGAACAATGAATAGTTTTGGGACATGTAATCTCATCTAAAGGAATTGAGGTCGATAAAGCTAAGGTAGAAATTGTGTGAAACTTACCCTACTCCACAAATGTGCAAGAGGTTTGTTATTTTCTTATCCATACAGGTTTTTATTACAAGTTTATCAAGGAATTCAGTAAGATCTCAACAAAACTCTGACATTTGTTACAAAAGGATGTACCTTTTGAGTTTGATGAGGGATGTAAAGAAACATTTGACAAGTTGAAATAACTTTTGACTGCAGTACTGATCATTCAACCACCTAACTGGAGTCAACCATTTGAGATTATATGTGATGCAAGCAATTTCGCTATGGGTGCCATCTTTGGTAAAAAATGTGGAAAAATGACTCATGCTATTTACTATGCTTCCTGAACACTCAGTCCAGTACAATGCAATTATTCCACCATTGAAAATGAGCTTTTAGCTATTATGTTTGATTTGGATAAATTTAGACCTTACTTGTTTGGTTCTAAAGTGATTGTATATTCTGATCATGCACCATTAAGGTACCTTTTATCAAAGAAAGAAGCGAAGCTAAAGCTTATTAGATGGATTGTCATGCTCTAAAAGTTCAATTTGAAGATCAAAGACAAGAAAGGTGTAGAGAATTCAATTGCAGATCATTTGAGTCGAGTTGTGAAGGAGGATGATTTAGTTTCATTGTAAGAATTGTTTTTGAATAAGCAATTTCTAACACTTCAAGGTAAGATTCCATGGTATGCTAATGTTGTGAATTATCTAGTGAATTATGAGATACCTAATGATTTGAGTGATGCTAAATGGAATAGGATAAAGAGTGAGTAAAAATATTATATTTGAGATGATCCTCAATTGTGGAAGTGTTGTTCTGACTAAGTTATTTGGAGATGTGTGCCTGAATATGAATACGAATCAATTTTGAAATTTTGTCATTCATATGCTTGTGGTGGTCACAAGGTGCAATTGAAATTGAAAGCTTATAGACAAACAAGAAATTCAAAGTCAATGGTTATTGAATGAAACCCTTCTATGAAGGATTCCAAGTGGAGGATGTGGAAGTGATAGGGTTAGAAAACCTTTATTATGAAGACTAAGCAAAGTGGAGTCAAGCCAAAGACAGTAAACAAAGACGTTGACCCAAGGAAAGTTGATTTCTGTATCTTTACATTTTCACAATTGCTATTTTCCTTAAATGCTCCATTTCTGGCATTTGATGTTACATTAGGGACAATGTAAGTTTTAAGTGTGTGGGTGGGAATCTTAGTTTGTTATTAGCTTTTATGCATATTTTGAGCTTAATTGTTGCTTATGTGACTTCTTAGGCGGTTTTCAAAATCAAATAAACAAAATAAAAAGTTTTCTCGTTTTCTATTACTTTTAAGATTATTTAGTCATAATTAGAGTGTGAATTGACTAAAAAATCCATGGCAATCTTAGCATGTACTTTTTCTCTTGTGATTAGTTAATGTGCATTATTCTTAGAAGAGTGGTGACTAGTGGTAGACAAAAACTAGTAAGGTTTTGAGCCATATTAGACTGACACATTCATATTTGTCTCACTATCTTTTGTTCTGTGTGTCCTTTATGACATATACATCCTTACTTTGCTTTGATTTTCTGTTCGAGACCACATTTTTATCACATGCATTTTTATGAAAATGATTAGGCATTCTTTGTTGATTACGAGCTACATTAGACAAATAACCTACCCACTTATATGACTTTTCCTTTGCTAACCCCTTTGAGCTTTATTAGCCTTTTCTTTTGTATAAACTACATTACATGCACCCAACCAAATGCCCTAACCAAGCCTTAAAGCTAATGGAGCATTTGTTAATTCTTGATGAATGTGATTGTACAAAAGCCTAAGTGTGGGGGTATGCATATGTTTGTTAATATGCCATGTTATGAATCCCATGTTGACGTAGCTTCTATCACTGTTATATTTGTAAAAAAAGAAAAAGAAAGAAAAGAAAAGAAAAAAAAGAAAAAGACAAAAGTGAGTTTGAATAAAAGTATCAAGGAGGAAATACAATTGTTATGAAAAGTTGATAATTAATAGTTTATCTTCCTTAAGTTGTATTGATTGGGTGTCTGAATATATTGCATATGAGGCGAATGTTGTTTTGGATAGATCAAACTTTTTTGGTGTTATGTTCTTGTGGCTTATGGTCTGACAGCTTAATTAAGTTGTGAACCATATCTTCGTGGTTGACGGTATCTAGTTTTGAATGAATGTTAACTTGTACACTTGATATCTCGTTGAGTGTTACTTTTGCTTCACTAACTTGATGGCTTTTATGCTACATCACCCAAAATACATCTCACCTTACTCTTATCCATATTATAACCCTAGATAAGTCATTTGATTCATGATTGTGCATGTAAATTTTAGTGGTGGAGAAATGAAATGATATGTAAAGTTATGGATTGTTGTGATTATGAACGGTGTTTGAGTGTACCGATGGAAATATCTTGTTTAAACACCTTTTTTCCAAGTCTACCTTTAGATTACTCAATTTGTAAAGGTGATGAATGTTGATTAATCATGAGTAGAAGCTTTGAATGTTGAGTTATGGCTATAGGTTTTAAAAGTCATTCATCTTTACTTATAGTTATCTACTCCTAAGAAATATGGAAAATGGGTAAAAGTTTTAGTTTGTGATTTTGATTTTGACGATTTGTCCGAGGATGGTCAAAAGCTAAGTGTGAGGGAATTTCATATGTGTTTAAATGTTGATTCATTTGATATACTACACTTAGTGATTAATGCCTTAGAAATGCATAGGATACTTACTTTAGCCCATATTTGATATTAGGTACATTTCCGAAGCGAAAGAGCTAAAGTGAGTCGAAAGCACGACATTTGAGTCGTTTTTAGAAAATTCACAATCCTTTGTCTTTTTGGAGTAAGAAGAAGAAGATTAAAGGCAAAAGAAGACAATTAAATGCTAAGAAAGATGAGACATATGTTGGAAATACAAAGAAGAAGAAGAATACGGCAAGAAGAAGACAAGAAAATGAAAAGAAATGAAGAATGAAGCATTAAAACCTTATTGGAAAAGTTGCACAACCGTGAGTGTGTGTTTCATAGTTGTGCAACCAAATGCATAGGCATGAGTTATTCCTCATGCCTATGCAAGATAGTGATTTAAGACATAAAGCAAAGGTAGGTGGATAGCTGCACTTAAAGTACATAAAGCATGAGAACGTGAATTTAATAGGGCTACACTTGGAAAAACAAAAAGTGGAAAGCTAGAATAAAAGTGTGAGAGGGTGAAGCATACTCACGATTGCAGTTGGATAAGAATGAAGAATAAAACAAATGTTGGTTGTTTGGGAAGCTTCTCACGACTGTGAGAAGTCTCTAACATCCGTAAGAAGCTACTCACAGGTGTGACATGTTTAGTCACACCTGTGAGGTGTTCTCACATCCTTGAGAATTAACTCACGGGCGTGAGAAAGCTAGGTGTCCCTTAGTTTAATCCTAATTTCTACTACATAAGGAAAGGGTTGTGATGGCAGAAAGGGACATTTAGGACAAACCCAACCGAAAACATACTTCTCTCATTTCTCTTTGGTTCTCTTCATTCTTCAACACTAATAATGGCGATGGATAGGATGACCAATGGTGAGAGTTTGAAGATGGAGATGGAAGGCTAACTTTCTCGATACCAATTCGGAGGTGCAATCTAGGTCAAGGAGCACATTAAACATATCATTGTTATGTATCATTTTCTTTCCCTCTTTTTGGATTTTTTACATTATCTTGTATGAATTGATTAGGTATTGTATGAGAATGATTTTAATGCTCTATTGAATCATTTTTCATGAGAACCCCTTAGCTAGAACTTGAATGCAATACATAATAGTCATGTTGAAGTGCATAAGTGGCAACTAATGGTATTAAATCGATAGGGATAACATAAAAGTTAAGTAGTCTGAGCTTGTGTGATTATTGCTTAGATTAGTCCATTTTTCTCACTGGTAATGCGGCTGTCCGGATAAACTTAGAGAGTTTGTTTTAGGTTTCTCAATAGTTAGGGTTAATTAACGAGCTCTTCTTGATTAATTACAACCTAAGGCAAAATTGAGATTCACGGAGCTTATCGTTAATTCATGACCAATAGTCTTAAGAGAGGTGTGAAGATGATAATTGAATGACATACGTGAAATTATGCTTAGGCTGAGATTAAACCAAAGAACCCGATTTCAACCATTCATCAATTTTATCATTTTGTTACTGTTAAATATGAGTTGTTTTTATAGATTCAATTTTACTTTGTTTTCTAATTTGGATCAAACCAAAACCCCCTTTTTACTTATACAGATCATTTAGGAAATAATTGGATCTAATCTCTGTAGGATTGACCTAGACTTGCCACTGCTATAGTTAAGATTTAGTTATTATGGTAGTGTTTGACGTATGACTAAGTATGCTCTATTTATGTTGTACTAAAGTAATTTAAGTGTTTAAATGTATTATTGAGGTTACATAGAGATCACGGATAGAACAGACATGATTCTGGGCTCGACTGAAAATTTCTTGGAAAATTTTTGAAAACTCTAAAAAGCTACATAATGAGTCCAAACGAACTTTAAAAGCCTCAAAATATACTTTGAAGATTTAGGTGACACTTTTGAATGGAATTCAGATGATTTCGATGAAAAGTATTTCTGGATGAATAGTGAATTTGAGTGAATAGCATTTTCACTTGAATAGTGATTTTGGGGACTCAATCCCGAAAAGTTAAAAAATACCCGAAATAGGTATTCGAGTCTAATGATACTAAAATGGATTGAAAATAACTCCAATCAAATGAATTTCGGGAGTTCCGAAAGTTTAGGGTTAAAATCCCCTTTTTGGAAAATAATGAGTATTGAGGATTCTAAACCCATTCAATTCTTTTTTAGTATCCAATCAATAATTATACCTAATTAGAGTATTTCATGGTCAATTTGATGATAAGACAGTTGTGGAATAATTTCAGGATTTAATTCGGTTAGTTTGTGAATTAAATGCATTAAAGTACAATTTGGTCTTTTTACATGTTATTAGTGGATTGATGAGTCATTAGAGATGACCAATGAGAAAATGACATGTGTGTAATAAGTCATTAGTGATGACAAATTGGAAGGTGACATGTTTAATCCATTAAATGAGTATAAAAGCAACATTTTGCTTTATTCTTTTAACATAAATGTGAGAGTGATGAGAGAGTAACGTGAGGGACAAAAAAAGAAAGGGAAAAGAAGAGAAGCCAAGGGTGAAATCCAACCAAGGAGAGAGGAAGAAGAGTGTAGTCATTTTTGATTGAATTTGATGGTGATTTGGAGGAATCTTGAAGTATTCATCAAATACGTAAAAGATTGGAGGAAAAAAGTGGTAAGCTTCCTAACATAAATTTCTAATTTTTATGGTCTTTCTTAAGTGAGATGGATGTGTTTAAGATCAATGGTGTCTTGGTATAACTTTGATGTTTCTTTGTATGGAATTGGTTAATTATGATAAGTGAGGAACGTGTAGTGGAATTTTATCTTAGGTTAGTTTAAACCAGTCCTATTGTTTTGGCCATAATTTGGCCTACAGACCTCCAAATTTTTTTATCCAAATTGGAGATAAATCTTAAAAATAGATTAAAAATCTCTAGAAGAAACCTAGACCTAATTATGGATGAATGACATTGGAAATTGGGATTGAAAATGGTAACTTGATATTATCCTTGTGTTGAAGAAGCTTGTGATATTTGGTGTATGTTTCATGATTTAGAAGTTAAAATGGCATGATTTTTAATGACATGGAAACTAGAGATATAGGGGAACAAATTTCTAGAAGACTTCAAAACCTAATTTGAACATTTGCTATGTGAAAATTAAGGAAAAATTAGAGGTATGGATTCTAGATATGGGTCATAACTATGACTTATCATGCATGATTTTGATATGGTGAATTAAATTGAATGAGATTGTGTTTTGAAGAAATTGGTAAGTTAGAATGGGTAAAATATAGTATTTAAGTGACTTTTGAGGTTATATTTAGAAACAAAGACCAATGGGTTAGCTTACGAAAGTAAGTAAAAATATGATTATAGTATGTGTTATGTAATTAAATACTAACCTCAAAATTTGATTAAATACTACCAGTTTATAGCGGTTAACCTATTACAGGTAAGCGATGTAGAACCAGCTCCGTAACCAGTGGTTAATTAGTCACAGGTAAGTGATGCAGAACCAGGTCCGTGACTTTATGCCTAGTGTATGATATGGTAAAGAAACTAGTGGTGGGCTATGTTGAGTAAGAAAATTGATGATAATAATAACGTTGCCACTATTTATTTTTAAGTAATTTAAGAGGCCCCGCATGGTACCATTTCTAGTGGTCGGCTTATTTTCAGTATAAAAATTTTTCAAAAAACTTCTCGCCATCATTGTTTATTGGTTAAGGAAAAAGGAAAATAGAAAAAGGAAACTTTTATATGATGAGTTTAATTTCGAAAAAGTCTTTCGAAATAGTATTTAAGAAAATTTGAAATTGTGTTTTACGAAATGTTATTTGAGTACCAATTGTTTTAATATACAAATGAATTGTTATGACAAGTAATTTGCCATGAGCTTTACTACCATATGGGAATATTTCAGTTATGTTGTTATAAAAAGTTTAAATTTTTAGTAAACTAATTAAAACTAACTGAGCTTGTTTAGCTCACCCTTATTTTTATGTTTTTAAACAAATCACCCCAGGTATACGTACAGGTGCTACAGTAATTGGGACTCCGTCACAAAATTAGTTGTATTGTCGAGTGCTGTTGTGCTTATGTTATTTTTGTTATGCATGCGATATGCTTTAAATTATTTTGGAAATGGTTCAAAAGTGTGATCTTATAAATGTTTTTAGGATTGTAAATATCTTTTATTGAATGAACTACGAGAGCTTAAATCCTCAACAAAGTTTTTCAAATATTGAGAATTATAGCTTTGTGATTGCTTGTGATTTAGACCTGAGGTCCCATTTCAGAAGTTGAGATGAATATGAAATATTAGAAGTGTTTTAAATTATGTTATGCTTGTTTTTTGAAAATTTTGGAAACGTCAAAATACAATCGTTGTGCTACTAAAATTTTTAGTAAATGATTGGGGAAACCATTTTCGCATTTTTAACTTTTAAACTATAAAAAGTTTTTAACAGTTGAGTGGCTTGGCTTGTGGGAACCCTTTAGTTGAGTTAGATATCAATTAAAGGGCTACTGTGGGGTCATCAGGAGGTTCCACTTGAGTTCCGGAAGGGAAACTTTGGGATGGATCCTTTTAAGAGTGGGTGTCGAATTCAAACACTTCACACAGATCGAGGTGGTGAATTTTGTCCTAAGGAGTTTGATAATTTTTGTGTGGAGAATGGTATTCGAAGGGAACTATCTGCACCTTGCACACCACAATTGTAAAAACCCGAACCTTTCCTTTTATTGAATATAAATTTTTATTTTTAGTGAATAGTGTTTTTGAATGAATATTGAATCTGGGTGAATAGTGATTTTTTGGGATCCAATCATGAAATGTTGAAAAATATTCAGAATAAATATTAGAGTTTAATGACATTGAAACGGATTGAAAATAAGTCCGATTGGATAGATTTTGGGATTTCCAAAAGTTTAGGACTAAAATGCCCTTTTTGGAAAATAATGGTATTAAGGATTTTAAACCAATTCAATTTTTTTAAAGCATCCAATCAATAAGTATTGACCTTAATTAGAGTATTTCATGGTCAGTTTGATAATAAGACAGTTATGAAATATTTTCGAAACTTAATTCGATTAGTTAGTGAATTAAACTCATTAAGGGCAATTTGGTCATTTTACAAAAAGTTAGTGGATTGATAAGTCATTAGAAGAGGACCAATAAGAGAGTGACATGTATAGCATTAATGGGGAGTATAAAAAGCAAAATGTAAGACAAATTAGCTTCATTTGGTGATAAAAAAAGAAGAGAGAAATAAAGCGACTTTCGGCCAAGAAGAAAGAAGCAGAAGAGTGAAGCCTTTTTTGATGGAATTGGAGCATGATTTATAGAGATCTTGATAAAGACTAATTGCTTACCAATTACCCAAAAGATTAGAGAAAAAGGTGTAAGTTTTCTCAGCTTAAATTTCTAATTTTTGTGGGTTTTTGTGGGGGATGGATGTATTTTAGATCAATGGGGATTTTTGTCTTGCCATGGAGTAGATAATAAGCTTAAAAGCGTTTAAAGGTTGAAAACTAGAAAGCAAACCAAGAAATCAAGAAAGAGAGGATCGGCCATGGCCAGGGATTTTAGTGTGATTTGATCCAAAAATTTTATTTTGATGTTTCATGATGTTCATAGCATGGTTTTGATGCTAATGAAATAAAGAAATGAAAAATAATTGATTTGCAATTGAATTGGAAAAGTTTGATCTAAAATATGTTAAGTTTACCCTTAAGGGCATTTTTGGTATAAAAGTATGGTTATAATGTAAAGACCATGTGAATGTGATTATGGATGGTCCTTAAATGTATTTATGACATTGGAATTATTAAATGAAGTGTTATATTATTATTTGGAAAAGTATATGAAGTGTATGTGGAAAGTGATGAAGTTGAAATCGTTTATGATGTGCTTGGATGATGTTTAGCATGGATCTTAGGTGAATTGTGTTGAAACATTGGAAAGAAAATGAAATGATGATATATATATATATATATTGCCTTAAGAGGAAGTGTAATTACTGGAGTGAGTTGTTAAAGTTTAATTATGGTTATGGTGAATTAATTGAGTGAGATAGTGTTTTGAAGAAACTAATAAGTTAGAATGGGTAAAAGATGGTATTTAAGTACTATTCGAAGTTAGACTTTGAAATAGAGAATAATAGGTTAGCTTATGGAAGTAAACAAAAATGTAGTTAGCGTATGTGTTACGATTAAATGCTAATCTCGAATTCGGTTAAATCGAAAATATAGTTTTAATGCCTTATTTCCAAATTTGAAAATAAATGCCTAAATGTAATGCAATTTGTGTAGGTAAAAGAGAGGCACAGAACGTGTGAATGTGCTTGGCAATAAGTTTGCAAAACTATGAGTGTATTTTAATTATTGTATATGAATAAATTCTTTGCAAAAAAGTATAATTTTAAATTATATGATTATGAGTTTTACATAAATGGTACATTATAAGTGAATATAACTAGTATCAGTGTATGTTTTAGCAATATATAAATTGAAGTTTGAAAGTTGAATTTCATACGATTTGAAGTTATATTGAAATTATGTTATTGGTTGATAAAAAGGAAATGATTTTTAGCCTATGGTACACTGATAAATTTTATGCATGTTATTATACCGGTTTATAGCGGTTAACCTTAGGTAAGCGATGTAGAATCAACTTCGTAACTAGTGGTTAACCAATTACAAGTAATCAATATAGAACCAACTCCATAATTATCCGTGTATAGTGATTAACCTAGTGCGGGTAAGGGATGTAAAACCAACTCCGTAACTAATGGTTAAGCAGTTGCGGGTAAGCGATGCAGAATCAGCTCCATAACCACCAGTTAAACTAGTGCAGGTAAGCGATGTAGAATCAGCTCCGTAACTAGTGGTTAACCAATTACAGGTAGGTGATGCATAACTAGCTCCGTGACTTTATACATAAAGGTACAATATGACAAAGAAGTTAGTGGTGGGCTATATCGTGTAAGAAAGTTCATGACAAAAATGATGCTGCCACTATTTACTTTAAAAATAACTTGAGAAATTTAAATTTAGAAAATGAATTTGTTTTAAGGAGGTTAAATTGTTAATATATGGTTTGCATAGAAAGGTTAACACTCATTAAGCTCGTTTAGCTCATAATCTACTTTTTGTTTTCAAAATAAAACCTCCCAGGTGCACATTCAGGGGCTACACCTCGCGAGTAGTTAACTTCATCACGTGCTACTATGTAGGCATTTTTGCCTTGTAAATATTTTTGGGAACTATTGCATATCTTTGAATATGATTTGGAATGTACATTTGTGTAAATAACATATGTATATGGATGTTTTTAAATTAAATGCATGAAAATGTTTTAGCCTTTTTAAAATCATTTGATGTAACTATTTGAGGTTGCTTGTAAGTGGAATTGAAGCCCAAATTTGTAGTTGAGAAATTGGTGTGATTATAAAAGTGTTTTAAATTTTTACAGAGATTTTGAAAATTTTGGGGATGTCAAAATGCAGCCATTGTGTTGCTGAAATTTTTAATAAACTGATTAGAAAAAACTCCACTGTTTATTTTTATGAATGTTAAGTTAAAGCTTTTCAATAAAAAGGCCAATAGGAGTAACTCTATAGGAACTTTCCAGTTAGATCAAATATCAACTGGAGGGCTACTGTGGGGTGCTAAGTAGGCCGCCTAGTCATTTCAGGATAGGGGCTTGTTAACGATAGAATGGTGAAGTGGTATTCCTAAGATGTTCCAGGCAGAAGTGGTGGCAACTGCTGTGGATCTTCTAAATATCTCACCCACTAAGGCAATCATGAGCCGGACTCTCTATGAAGCATGGAAGGGTAGAAATCTAAGTGTAAGCCATAATAATTTTCATTTGTGTAGCATTTGTATTGATCACTTTTCCTTTTCACGGCAAGCTTGAAAAAAATGCAGAAAAATGCATCTTTATGGGGTGGTGGCTGCTCTGGTCTGAGCATGCATTCATGAATGAAATGCATGTCATGTTATGCAACACATTTCAATTTATCACATCAATCATGATCATAGTTGATCATGATCGCAGTCACAATAACACAATTCACAATAGGCACTGAAATCACATAAATCATGATCTCAAGTGATCATGATCACAATCACATAAGCACATCATTCACACAAAGCACTTCTATGTCATAATCTC
>JANQAP020000100.1:7202943-7224293 GCA_026874005.2 Erythroxylum coriaceum
AATGTATTAAAGAGTATGATGAAGTAAAGATCGGAGAGTATGATGTTAATGTATTATGAGATTTTCGATTAAATGTTAGGTTAGGATATCTGTATTTCGAATAAGAGTTAGACTCCGAAAACAGGGTCTAACATGTTGTGGTATCAGCGCAACAGATATGGTATCCGAGTTAGACTCCGAAAACGGGGTCTAACAAAATTAGTGCATGATATAGGTCTAAAATCACTCCAAGTGGTCAAGTTGGAACTCTTAGGGACCAAACAAAGAAAGGTTTTGTTAATCTCCTTAAGCAAGACACCATCTTGGAAAAACTCCCACACAACCTCTTTAACTAATCTCCCCAAGCTACTCTAAGTTTTTTGAAAGAAAAATCCATTCAATCCATCTGGACCCCGAGCCTTAGAGCCATTCATATTAAAAACCACCTTCTCTATTTCCTGATCTATGACAGGTCTAATTAGCAATGAAACTTCATGTTCAGGAATCTTGGTTGTAACAAAATGCCTAAGGTCTACTCCAATTCCTGTAGAGAGACCTTTTGTGCCTAAGAGATTTTTATAAAAATTCGTGGCTTCCTTTGCAATTCCATATTGTCCAACTACATTCTCTCTAGCTTCGGTTTTTATGGATGTGATTTTGTTTACATTTCTTCGAGCTGACATTGAATTGAAGAAGAATTTTATACATCTGTCCCCATCCTTAATCCAATTAATTCTGGCTCTCTGCTTTAATAATAAACATTGATTATCCACTATTTGCAAATAGGTCTTAAAGGCTTCCTTTTCAACTATAGCTAGTTACAATTAGTAGGGTTAACTGCCAAAGATTTTTGAATTTTTGAAAGCTTTTTTCTTGCTATTTCTATCTCCTTTGTGGAGTTCTGACCTCTCTTTAAGTTTAACATCTTCAATTCCTATTTAATAGCCTTGAGCTTTTTCAAACAAATATACTTCTTAGAACCATAGATCTCATACTCCAAACCATTCATAATTGCTTCTTGAAAGCCCTCCATATTAAACAAACAATTGTTGAACCTGAAAGGGTGATGGATTATGGTTATATTAAACAAGTTATCAACCTTTATAGGGGTATGATCAAAATTTCCTGGGTCAAAAGAATTGGCTGAGCTTCCTAAAAAAGTATTTAACCAGTCCACATTAACCATAGCCCTATCTAGCTTTTCAGATGAGCCAATTAGAGATTTGTTTGTTAGACCAAGTGAACCTATGACCTTCAGATTTTTAAATCTTTTAATTCCACCTCCTGCACACAATCGAACATAGTAGAAGTGTAGTTGAGTAGGTTACAATTTCCTTCTACCTCTGATCTGAAGAGAGTGGTGTTAAAGTCCCCACTAACTAACCATAGAACTCTAATTGATGCCTTGAGTCTTCAAAGAGAAGTCCATAGCTTAGTTCTTTGAAACACTGTTTTAAAATCGTAGTCAAAAGTAGAAAGCACAAAAATTCTCCATTTTGAAGTTAAGCTTTGTGTGGATAAATTGCTGACTAGTTTCCAGAACATTCACTTCCAAGAGATCACCATCATAAACAACAATAATCCTTCAGTAAGCATGACATTAGAGG
The DNA here is from genome assembly GCA_026874005.2 of Erythroxylum coriaceum. NCBI lineage: Eukaryota > Viridiplantae > Streptophyta > Magnoliopsida > Malpighiales > Erythroxylaceae > Erythroxylum > Erythroxylum coriaceum. The sequence continues at coordinate 7,204,530 of JANQAP020000100.1, forward strand.
TTTGTGAGAAACTACCATTTGCTTCCCAAACAACTTAATTTATTTATATTTGCTTCTCTAATTTTGGTTTCCAATAAACAAAATAACAAAGGCTTTTCCTTTTGAACAAAATCCCTTGCCGCATTAAGCTTAGAAGGTGTTTATTCCTCTTATATTCCAGACTATCAGGGTCATATGAGATTACTTTTCCCTTTTGAGCCTTTCCCACTGCTCCTGTTGCTCTTCCGAGAGATAACCTATTCAAATTGTTCCTCTTGAGTAACTTTTCTCTACAGTTCTGCCATTTATTGGGTTTGCTCATTCTGTTGGATATCATGGTCTCTATAGCATGGATTATTCTCACTAATTTCCATTTCATTCTCCCTCTTATTCCCTAGTGACTTATTTAATCCACTCAATGATTTCTGTTGAATTCCCCCCCAGATAAACTGAATCTGGACTATTTTCCACTTGAACACTCTCCCCATTTTTAGATGGTTCCTTTTCAGCCTGAACCGTTTCATGGTTATCTGATACTTGTTCTACTTCCACCCAATCTTTGTTATCTTCTGAATTAAGCTTTTCCATACCCATCACCTCCCAATAGTCTCCTCTAGTGAAAACTCTCCCAATAGGTTTCCATTCTTTGCCTTATGCTTTTAGAGAAGGTTTCCATTGGTATGTAACCATAACTTTATCTTCTCTGAGATAATGCTCATCTACCAACCTTAAGATAGGGATGTTGTCTTTTATTTCCTTAGAAATATCTATACTCACAAATAATCGTGCAAATCTAACGATTTTCCTCAAAGTAGTGTTTTCATCCATACAGATTTGTTTTTTTAAGTAACTAGTTAGCATACTCAAACCTTTAGTTTCCCACTATTTCAAAGGAATGTTATGGATATTCACCAATAGAAGAATATTTTTCAATATAATATTTTCTAATTCCATGCCCGGTTGCCAATTTTGAAGAAATAAAGGAAGTTGAAAGACGTGTCAAAGGCCTTCTTCAATTACCTTTTGAGCTTCCTCAGAAGGTAAAGATTAAGTTATCGTCCTTAGTTAGCATAACTTCCATTAGACCTCTCCCTTTCCAGTTTCTCTGGGTCCATACTTGTATCACTAGAAAAGTAGGTCTTTTATCTATAAAAAAACCAATAAGCGCAGTTTCCCATGTCCTAGCACCTTCCTACAAAATGTCTAGACTTAGAGCCACCATTAGCTTTCCTTCAATCTCAACAGGTGGACTGTAAATCAAGGAAGAGTCAGAATTGTCACCCACAACCTGTTTCTAGGTCTTTCTAGCCCCTTTACTATGTTGAAACACACTGACAGATGGAGCTGAAGGTTTAGAAGGAATGGCAGAGGTTAAGGGAGGAATAGTTGTAGAGAGGGATGGAGAAGAAGAGTGGGTTGTAGAGTTGTTACAGCTGAATTGGAAACATTTCAATCTTATAATATGTAGTTGTCAAATATAATGTTTTTTATAACCGTAAAACTTATGGTTCTTACAATTAGAGTGCCCACTTTAACTTTATGATGTTTCAAATATAATTTTCTTGTTTTTTACAATTAAACACATCAAACACTTCTTTATTTCCTCTAATCCAAAATATTTTTATAAGATCAGCTCGCCACATTAATGTATGAAATTTGTATTCCTATATTAGTGTGTTTTGATGCTTCGCACAAATTCAGTATGCTCCATATGATAAAATAGTTCAACTTACTTATTACTCCTTTAACGTAAAAGTGTTTCATATCACTCACGGACACATAATCTCAAAGTTTTAAGATGGAAATAAATATTTTTAAAATGTTTTAGGGTAAATATAATCTAAGGAATGTGCGTGGTCAAGGGGCGTTACTTTCCAATAATGAGAGGTGAAGACATGGGCTGAAGACTTGAGAGTGTTGGTGTGGTAAAGATGTTTCCGAAGGAAGACACAATTTAGAATACAATCGTGCATATATCATATCCTGTGAATGGAGATGGCAATAAGATCTATACTTTGGACACAATCGTGTCTCAAATTGTGTCTTAGTGTGTAGAAAAGCACGAGGATCCATGATATAAGAACAAAAAAGTAACGAAGATTGTGTTATGTTCTGGAAAAGTACAAGAATTACGTGACCTGGGATATGATTGTGCCCTAAGTCACATCCTAGTATGCAAAGAAGTAGGATGATCCATTATTTCTAGAGAAAGACAATGAGATCTAAAATCTAGGACTAGATTGTGGACATAACAGTCAGTATTATATGAAAAGATATTTATGGTATATTTTAAATTCGAGAAGGTTTCGGGGAGCTACTAAAGTAATGGTTAAAATTAAGTTCGATTTGACAAATGGACTATTCGAGAAAAATTATACTAGTTAGGATTACATATAAATATATTACTGTAAACCTAGTTTTATATAACTATCATCATAGTTATTCAATAGTGAATAAATAGCTCTTGGCTCTCAAAGACATAAACACCTCTAATTGGTCAAACTCTATTAAAAATTTCTTGTATTCTTTTTTTAACTATTCTCTATTCTTTCTATTTATATTTTCAATTTGTGGTATTAAAGCATTGTTGAGGCAACAATGACTTCATTTGTAAAGTTCAAAGTGAAAAAATTCAATAGAACTGAGAATTTAAGTGGTTACAGTAAAATAAGTCAAAAGATATGGATGAGATCTATTGGAAAGAGTTACACGTGGAAGAAGCAACAATTATACAAATTTGTTTGGAAATCTAGGTCATGTACCATGTTATGAATATTGCACCTCTTATAGAAATATAGAAGAAATTAGAGAGTCAATATATGTTAAATTTCTTCACTAATATGTTGTATCTGAACCAAAAATTATAGACTGAAGATACTAGAAGGAACAAAAACTAAAATATCATATCAATGTGTTTAATCAAATAGTCAATGACCTACTAAGGTTTGAGGTAACTATTACATACAAAGACATTATTCCTTATCTATATCCTATAAAAATTTGGTGATTAAACTCACATTAGGCAAGAGGACAGTTAGTTTAAAAGGCATCATCGATGTTATTAGCTTATAAACAATAGAGACTCAATATCAGTGAAAGTTTTCAAAGTGAAGAGTTGTATTTGAAAGGAAAATAGGACCATAAGACGAAACAAAATAAGGATAGCTCATCTAAGAGAAATTCTAAATCTGAATCCAAAAGTAAAATGACAGTCTGATGCTATAAATGTAAGCAAATATGACGTATTAAAAGAGATTATCTAAGCAAGATTAGATAGGATACTTAAATAAAATTCTAATGATTCATTAAAATTTGGTAATATAGTGTAGAGTAGGGACTCAAATTATAGTGATGAAGATATGTTTTACATTTTAACTAGTCAACTTTAAAACTTTGGATACTAAATATGGATGCTCACATCATCTAACACTAAACAATGATTGATTTGTGTCATACATATTAGAAAACTTTGGCACTAATTGGTAGATGATAAAGCTTGCAAAATTATTATAATAGAAAAGGTCAAGATCAAGATATTTGATGGTGTTATCAAGATATTATGTGATGTTTGACATTTATTGTATATGAGCAAGAACATAATTTCTTTGGACACATAATTTCTTTGGACACCTTACATATGAATGGTTTTCACTATAAAACTAATAAAGAAAATATTAAGGTAGTAAAAGATGCATTGACTTTGATCAAAAGGCCAATATTAATAAGAAACATCTACAGACTAATGGTGAGTATAGTTGTAAATTGAGAAGATGATGCAGTAGATTCGAATCATGACAATGTATACGGTTAGGTCATCTCAGTAAGCAAGGTATGACGAAACTTCATAAGAGGAGTCTACTAAAGGGCATCAAACACTATAAGTTAGACTTCTGCAAGTTTTGTATGCTTAATAAACAATCTAATGTCATATTTAAGATGGAGCACAAAATTAAAATAATTCTAGACTAAATACATACTGACTTATGGGGTTTTACTAGAGAGTTATCATTTTATAGATCTCAATACTTTGTCACATTCATCAATAAATTTCAAAGAAAGCCAGTGTATACTTTATAAAACAAAAATCTAAGATTATTTCAAGTTTTATGCATGGAAGGTTAAGATGGAGAGCTAGACAATTAGAAAAATTAAATACTTGAGATAAAAATCAGTATTAAGTAAACAAAAAAATTTTTAAATGTTGTGAAAAGTAAGAGATTCAGAGATACTACATAGTTCAAAAAAATACCACACTATAATAAGATTTGAAAGAAGAAAAACATATTTATAACTAAAAATACTAAGTGTCCGAAGTTTAAGGTGAAGCTTCCCAAAAATTTTCAAAATAAAATTTATAAGTAATATATCTACCTCATCAACAAATCACCACAAACTTCACTAGATGAGAAAGTAGTAGAGGAAGTGTGGACACAAAGTAAGGTAGATTTCTTTTTGTTAAAAATATTTGGTTTTCATGCTTAAGTTTATATTTATAATGATGAGAGTTTTAAGTTTGATATATAGTTGATAAATTGTATCTTCATTGGCTACCCTAAGGGTAAGAAGGGAATGCAAGTTTTGAAACTTAACATCAAAGAATATAGTGGTTAGTAAGGATGCATTATTTAATCAGTAGCATATGATGAAGCAAACATATATATAGGATGTGCTAAGATCATCAAAGGAGAGGGAGTAATATGACAAAGGTACAAGTGGAATTAGTTCAGCTTGGAGTAGAATTGAAAGAGGATGAAAATTTTAGTTCGAAAGATAGATTAATGTTAGGAGAAGAGCAACAACATATTAAAGCCACGAATAGAGCGAGACGTACTATTAGGACACCAAATAGATATGGTCAGAAATACTCATTATCCTTCATATCTATTATAAGCAACAAAGATCTAACTACCTTTCAAAAGTTTATGAATAATCATGAGAAAGACGATGAAAGGGAGCTATAATGGAGGAGGTGGAATCTTTGAACAAGAATTTGGACATGGGAGCTGGTGTAGCTTCTTAAAAGGAAGAGACATATAGGGTGTAAGTGGGTGTATAAGAGGAAGCCAATAGTACCAAAAAAAGTTCAAGACTTAACTAATAGTTAAAGGGTATGCACGACAAAAATTGATTGGTTATGATGAATCTTTCCCCTAATGGTTTTTCATAATTCCACCAAGATTTTAAAGGTGTTAGTTGCAAGTTTGGATATGAATTTAGAGTAAATGAATGTAAAGATAACTTTTCTTCACAGTGAAAAAGAGAAGCAAATTTACATAGAGTAGTCTTAGTCAACCTAGAGAGGAGCATTTGATTTATAAATTCAAGATGTTATTTTGTACATTAAAGTAGTATCCATGAAAATGGTATAAAAAGTTTTAACTCCTACATTATCCAAATTGGCTAAAGGAGATATGAGTATAATTATTATGGATATGTTAAAAGTCTTGAAGATGGATCCTTTCTTTTTTCTTTTTTTTTTTGCTACTATACATGGATGATATATTGGCAATTGTAAAGAGTTTGTATGACATAACTGAACTAAAGACCTAACAAGGAATTTAAAATGGAAGATTTGGTTGCTATGAAAAAATATTAAACATAGAGATTCTGAGGGATAATAGCTCTAGAAAAATATGACTATCTTAATCCAGTTACATTGAGATGGTATTGGACAAATTTGGAATGAACAAGGCTAAACATGTTAGCACTTTATTACAAGTCACTTTAGGCTTCATTAGAATAGTGTCTAAGAACAAATACAGAGGTTGATAATATGTTTAAGGTATCATATGCTAGCATTGTTGGATGTTTAGTGTATACAATATTTTAGTAAGACTAGCAAGTACATGTCAAAACCTAGAAGACCATATTGGGAACCAAATAGATATTCATGTACTTTAGGGATAAATAAAACCATAAGATTGTGTTGCAGTCAACATGGTGATATTTCAGTTGTGGGATATAAGTATTCAAACTAAACAAGAGTTTTGGACAACAAAAGGTCTATTACTGGGATGTATTTACTCTTACAAAAGAGTATATTTGTTAGAATCAATTTTACATTATGTGGTTACATTGTCTATAATTAAAATGGAGTATATGGCAGTTGAGGCTACTAAAGAAGCAGTATAGCTTATAGGGCTAGTAAAAGAGGTGGACATATAAATTTTAGGTTATATTAGGTCAAGTAATAGAATGCATTTGGAGGATCTTATTGGAGAAGGTTCACATTTTAAAGAATGTAATTAACATGTTGACAAAGTTGGTTACTATAGAGAAGTTCAAGCATTGATCAGACTTTATTAATGTATAAAGGTGCTAAACATGGATAATCCTAAACTATGAAGAGTATATTCACCAAGATGAAGATTGTTTTGTATGACTCATGTATATGGGCATATAATTTTGAATTTCTAGGATGAAAACTAATATTTCTTGGAAGTCTCTTAGTAAACACGACTTAAGACACAAATGTGACCTATGCGTATTCCTTCTAGTAATCAGAGGTGAAGGCACGGGTTAAAGACACATACGTAATAGTTTGATAGAGTTGTTTCTGAAGGAATTCATGATCTGGGATACAACTATGTCACGTATCGTTTCTTGTGCATGAAGAAGGCATTAAGATCTATAGTTCGGACACAATCGTGTGTCAGGTCATGTTTTAGCGTGAAAAAAGGAGGATTTATTGCTTGAACACAAGCGTGCTAGAGACTCTCATGTTCTAAAGAAAGATAATGAAATATGCAGTTTAGGACATGATAATCAGCCTTGTCTAAACCCATTTTTAGTTAATTTTAAACTTTGAAAAAATTCTAAAGTCCACTATAATTCATAGTTTAAAATAAGTTAAACTTGATAAAGGGACTATTTTAATAAAATCTTATCAATGGAGTTCACATATAAATACATTGCTGAAAACTTAATTTAATATAGTCGTCGTCATAACTATTCAATAATAATTATTCAGTTGAAAACATAAGCACATCTAATTAACTAAAAATCATTAAAAACTTCTTATATTCTTATATTCTTATCTTCTTTTTTTATTTTTTCTATTCTTGTTATTTATTAACATTAAGACACAATTTCCAAACCCCAAATTTCCTTATTGTAATCCAGCTTAACAGTCCCAATATTTTGGATAGGTGAAGCCACAATTGTAGTTTGAAAGGGAGATAAAACTTTCTTGTTACAAACATAGTAATTGGCAATACAGATTCAGATTATGACATTTAGTGTTCTGCTTTCTTAATTTGCTTTGCCTTTGGAAGCATCAATCTGACGGCACCTTATATCCTCCAAGCATGTCAGAGGCGATAATTACACTGATCAAAGTTGTCTGCTTAGGATTCTACGTTGATGAATAAAAAGACATCTGCTACACAAATCATCTTTATAATTATGTTCAAATAATTATGGTATCATTACTTTAGTCTCACAAACATTTTGCTTTCCAACAAATTAGCATCGTCCAGACACCTGACAGCGTGGCTTCAAAAACCAGTTCGCTTCCTATATATACATGTGAGCAGCAGATCTCTTGCATTACCTGTCCACAGTCTTCATTTGTAGTTCGAGTGGGTCGATCTAAACAACTTGTCCATAGATGTCTCTGCCAACGAACCTAGCAATCGATGAAGCAAGTCCGGATTGGCTAAACAAAGGTGACAATGCGTGGCAGCTCACAGCAGCCACTCTAGTGGGGCTACAGAGCGTGCCAGGGCTTGTGATACTGTACGGTAGCATTGTGAAGAAGAAATGGGCAGTGAACTCGGCGTTCATGGCCTTATACGCCTTTGCAGCAGTTCTAGTGTGCTGGGTTGGGTGGGGTTATCAAATGTCTTTTGGGAACGCGTTGGTGCCATTCCTGGGCAAACCTGATGTAGCCTTGGACGAGAGGTTTCTTCTTTCAAGAGCCTTTTTAGGGTATTTCCCCAATGCGACCATGATTTACTTTCAGGGGATGTTCGCTGCCATTGCGTTGATTCTGATCGCTGGAGGGTTGCTTGGGAGAATGAATTTTCATGCATGGATGTTGTTTGTGCCACTTTGGCTTACCTTCTCCTACACAATCGTTGCTTTCAGTATTTGGTGTCCACAAGGATGGTTGTCTAAGCAAGGGATTATAGATTACTCTGGTGGCTATGTCATTCACCTCTCTGCTGGTGTCGCTGGTTTCACCGCCGCTTATTGGGTAACTAAAACTAACAAACTAATAAAACTAATACTTAACCAACTATTATTATGGTTGTTTATTCAATAGCTGAAGTTAATGGTGATATCATTGGCAAAGGTGGGACCAAGGGCAAGTAAGGACAGAGAACGGTTCCCACCAAACAACATACTTCTGATGTTGGCAGGTGCGGGTCTACTATGGATGGGGTGGACCGGATTCAACGGTGGAGATCCGTACTCAGTCAGTATTGATGCATCTCTTGCGGTGCTTAATACCCATGTTTGCACTGCTACAAGCTTGCTTGTGTGGCTTCTCCTTGACATCATTTTCTACGGAAAGCCTTCCGTCATTGGAGCTACACAAGGCATGATCACTGGTCTTGTTTGTATTACCCCGGCTGCAGGTAAGTAACCGACCATCTTGTCTCAGTTATTTGATATTCTTCAATTTCATTTCATATTAAGCGTGAAACACAGGAGTTGTCCAAGGATGGGCAGCGATTTGGATGGGAATAGTATCTGGTAGCATCCCATGGTACACAATGATGATCCTCCACAAGAGAATATGGCTGCTTAAGCAGGTTGACGACACCATGGCAGTTTTCCATACTCATGCTGTTGCAGGAACTTTGGGAGGCCTTCTCACCGGCTTCTTCGCAGAGCCTAAGCTTAGCCGACTCTTCTACTTGGTACCTGAATGGCAGCACTACATTGGACTCGCCTATGGCCTAGAAATGGGCAGAGCTGCCGATGGGTTCAAGCAAATGGGCATCCAGTTGCTAGGATTCGTCTTTGTAGTCGGAGTTAACATTATCTCCACATCAATCATCTGCAACTTGATCAAGCTTGTAGTCCCACTGAGACTGCCCGACGATGAACTCCAAACTGGGGACGATGCCATTCATGGTGAAGAAGCCTATGCTTTGTGGGGAGATGGGGAAAAGTTCGAGTCCAAGCTCAACTCTTTCTACGGCGCTGAAGAGTTTCCTGAGCCCGCAAGAAAAGATGCTAGTGCAGGTCACGTTGAGATGATTTAATTTGATTATTGACATGAGAGTTTTACAGGTAAAGATGATGCCGGGCTTGAATATCTATGCCTGTCCGTAAATTTTTTTTATGCTATTTGCATTCCTGGACTCTGGAATATGGATGTAATGCAGTAACTTGATTTTTACCGGTCATGTCCAATCACTGATTGGCTGATTGAAGCATATGTAGTCGAATTGAATTTCTAAGATGCATAATTACCTGGTGATCTTCTTGTGCCAGTACCAAATCACATCCAGCTCTGAAGAATTGCTTAGCACCACACTTACGCACTAGTTTCCAATCCATTCAATATACCAAGCCACATGCCACACTGTAATATGCTACGGAATTTGACATATAGCCAAAACTGCACTAAAGGAATTGATCACCCTTAAATAACCAATTCCTCCCATCTTTTATCAAGTCACAAGGTCATGAAGAGTCCTTTATGATTAGAACCATGAACTTGTTTCAAGGATTATGTTGGGAATTCCATCTCCGTCTTATCCAGTTGGGGCTTCTCTTTAGGTAAAATGGCGTGTGAGAACGGTCAAGGGGTAGTCCTAGGAGTTCAAAGTTCCAGGCATGCCGTACTTGAGAGGTTCAGGGTACTGGCTGCTATGTGAAATAGAATCTTAGCTGTTTTTTCTTCAGAAAACAAAATTAATCTGAGGCTATATCAGAACCCAGAAATGACTTGGTGACATGGGGAAAGAGTGTATAAGGTGAACAGAAAAAAGACAGCAATGGAATATCCAGATGGCCAGTGGGGAGGATAGAAAAGGCATCTTTGCCTTTGGTGGTGGCCAGTGGCAGACAATTCAATAAAATCAATTAAAACCATTAATTTGTATGATATAAATTATCAAATTTCATTTGTGATGTTTAGTAAGAAGGTATTTCGCACTGATAAATCTGAGTTATGGTGAAGATACAGATAAAAGATTAGAACTTGCCTAAAGTCCAATGCCCTTGATTCTTGTCCAGCTCTTAGATGCCGAAATCTTTGAAATTTCAAAGACCGACATGCATAAACGTCGTAATTAATAATGAAAAGTAAACAAGAACAATGCCAAGACATTTCTATCTATTAGTTCCTAATGGACCCAAGAAGGAGGCTAAGGTGGTGGGTGATGAGGTTCCAATCAGAAAACTTCATCCAATTGCATAAATTTGACGTCGACAACCCACATTTTTTATGAATAATTAAAAGGCTTGTTAAGTAGAGTGGCGTTTGTGTAGAAAACAATCCGCATTTGGACAACAAATTCCAAAAGTCACTGGGCGAGAAACTATTATTATGAAAAGCTAATTTCCTTCACTCGTTCACAGGGAACAGTAGAACAGATGCCTTTTCTCTGTTTTTATTCCTTTTGGTGAACAAAAAGGGGACGAGCTTTTCAAAAGAGGGAAGCCAACCTGTAGGAGAAGGATAACAAATAGCATTTTCCTTGTTGAAGAGCAAATTCAGAGCCTTCTAACCAACTTCTTTGTTAACAACCTCATAGATCTTCATAGCTTTTCTATTGTTGAAGAAGGGAAGGGCCGGGGTCGGTGTCGTTTTTAGGAATGACTGCAAAGAGGGAGCTTTAGTTGTTGTAGTTGTGGGCGGAATGGAATCCGAAACGTCGTCTTCGGTGGACGAGCAGAGCGTTGTTGGTGGGAACGGTGCTTGTGGAGGGGCTGAGAAGAGAGGGAGGCATCGGATTCTTGCTGAGTTGAAGCGCGTGGAGCAAGAAATCAAGTTCTTGGAGGTGCGTTTACTCTTCAACACATTTTTTTTCTACTTTTTAGTTTGTTCTCTGGTATGTGGGCTGGTTAAAGCTGGATCCCCAGGCAATTCTTATGCATTTTATTTTTCAAGTTTCCAAGCAAGAACTTAGTTTTTAACACCAGCTGAATCACTCTAAGTGATGAGTAGAAGAGAGAGGAAAGTGGAACACTTTTGGATTCTAATCAGTATGTTTCCTCATTCATTATAGATGGTCGATCTAAGATTGTGTGACTTGGTTTCTTAGGGAAGAGAGAAGTAACGGATCAGTTGTGCACCTGGCCTAGCTAGTTGGTTGTGAGAAGACCACGAATTTGGTTTCTTTTCGGTAAAAATAAAAACTGAAGAATGCAAGAATTGTCTTGCTTCTAATCTTTGTATCTTTTCACATGATTCAGATATCAATTTCGTTCGTGTCGAATTACCCTATCTTCTAGTATTATAAAAGAACTGTGACAGTGAGATGCTTGTCACATTGGTCGAACGTACCTAGTATGTTCAAGTAATTTTGCGCAGATGACCTTGATGCTTCAGTTGCTTTCTTGAGGATTACATGACTTGTTCACCCTTTCCACTTTGATGAATTCCTTGTATATCTCATATTCTGCCTCACAGTGCAGATGTCGGTTGCATGATATTACTTGAAGAGATTCTTTTGCATATTCTAGGAGCAGGCTTCTTTTGTAATATTAAATACTCTGAATTCATGTCATTTAAGTGGTGGTGGCAAATGGTTCATGGGGATTCCCTAAATACCTCCACGTATTAGAGCAGGAGGAATACTTAGATGCTTGGTTCGTTTTCGTAAGAAGGTAAGCGATCCTAATAATCATTTTGAGTGTGATTTATTCGGAATAATAGGTGATTAGTGTGTATATTTTTGTAAGATCACTGCTCCTAACCAGTATCTTAATCTCGTATTTCCTTTTAAGGTTTCACAGCCATCATTGTAGTGTTCATTCAATTCTTCGTCATTTAAATGCTGATAGATGTCCTGGTTTTAAGTCATTCTTTTGTTTTCTAAATTTCATTCAGGAAGAGTTGGACGAGCTCGAGAAAACAGATAACTTATCAACCTTGTGTGAAGAGTAAGTGTGAATGAACTGATATTGTGGTAAGAACTTAATGGAGACTAAAAGGTCATTTATTGGTGTTCTTCAGGCTATTACATGATGTTGGTACAATACCTGATCCACTCCTATCCACGTAAGTTGTACAACACGCACACATACTTCTTGTTCTTGTTTTCATATAATTTTTATCTATGACAATCAGTAGCTTGCTCGATCTCTGCCTCACACAGAACAAATGGCCCAGCAAACCCATTATGGGATCGATGGTTTGAAGGACCCCAGGAAGCTCGAGGTTGCCAATGTTTTATACTCTGATTTGAAGCAATCTAACATTCGTTTCATTGGTAGAACTGACGAATGTTACTACGCATTCGTATCTTAGTAAAAGATCAGTGACATTAAAATTTCCTGCAAGTCTACCGTTTGCTCAAGTGAAGCAAGGCAGAGAAATCCGCAGCAAACGAAAAGAAGTTAGTCAACTTCTTAAATCATTTGTTCTCAGATTTGTTAATTGTTGGTAATGGAGCATTAAGGATGTGCCCTGCCCCTGCCGCTCTTCTTTTTCATTTTGTTGATGACACCCACCCAGCATGCTTCACAGAATGAAAGAGAAAAGCTCTTCATGTAGTAGAATGAACTGTTTCATGAAAAGTAACGTAGTTCTCTGCAGTTCCATGTGGATGTGGTCAATATTTATAGAAATTCAGTTCCTACGCTTTTTGGCCAGAACAAGACGTCCAATAAAATACCGGGAAGAAGAAAACACTTAACAAAACTGAGACAAGCCAACAACAACAACCAGCGATTGACAAGCTGTTACAAACATTTTGTATCCTTGGACAATGATGCAGGGAATATATTTTATGTGAAAACTGATTATAACTCGCCCCACATCGAAGTTATTCCTGGGATGGCAGAATTTGCTTGGATGTGTGATTCCTGTCATTAAGAGAGTAGAGCACACCTGAAACTCATCTCAGTCCATGAGACAAGTATCCAACTTTAGAACTTGCAAATAACTTGCGCTCAAACAGCTAAAAGATTATTACATTCCAACTTGTACATGAGGTTAAACGATCCTACCCCGCCCAACAAAACAACAGTATTCTTTTAACTGATTTACATGAGTACAGAAAGAAGAGTAAAACCACGTTAAAATTTGAAGCACAGTGGTCCTATAAAGTAGACTAGAGAACTTGAGAAGACAAAAGATGCCTCAGCTGATTTAGATGCTCCTCATCTGAAACGTGTAGGGATAACCGAAGATTTGTCAACAGTGACTCTTGCTCCCAAGTTAAAGGACCTGATGCATAGAGAGCCCGGATAGTTGATCTATAAGCATAAAATTCTAGTTCATGGATGTGGGCTTCTAGATTTTGTTCAGAAAAAGGAGTTACACGTTTGTTGATAGACAAGGAAGGGAACGATGATTCAGCATCCGAGTTACCAGAAAGATTGTCCAATGACTTGCAACAATTATAGCTAGGAGGGTTAGCAAGGCCATTAGAACTACAACTACCAACAGAGCATTGGTTGCTACCTTTGCTGGAAATAGCCCTAGAAGAGGCATATAACCTTTGATAACTTGCTTTTACCTTATCAGCTTTTATGACAAAAGACTGCTCTTCCAATTTGTTAGTCACTGGTACAACTGGGAAAAAACCAAAGTCATCCACCTTCTGGTTTCTTAGCCCACATCCCTTACTCAGGCATGAATCTATGTGGGTTGCTTGTAAAGCATCCTTCCAAACCGAATTACTGCAGCGTTTCAATTTGAACCGAGTAAAACTCTTGATAAATCCATCATTTTTCTGCAATTACAGAAATTACATATTAGAAACAATTGCTCAACCATCATCATCATCTCTGAGCTCGGAAAAAGAGTGAACAACAGACGATATCAAGTTCTCACAATCATGGTATGGAAATTACTTTGTAACAACATAAATTGTTATGAGCTTTCTTTCTGGGAACTCAAATTGTCAACGGCTTAACTAAGAGGAAAAGTGATATCCAAACTCGTAGCATTTAGGAATACAAATCAAAGGAAAGATAATCATATAAGAGCTTTTAACAAGTAGAAATGCGGATAGGATCAAGCGCAAGTAAACGATCACCATACCTTCCCTATGACAAACCACTTGTTCTCATGCCAAGCTTGCCTTATCCTTAGATTTGATTCATGAAATTCCTTAACTTGAACTGAGCCTGGGCCAAACAATCTTACGCAGAAAATTTCCTTGTTCCACACCTTAGTGATTTTCCCTGCCCTCCAACACTGAGAATCAAACACCTCAACTACATCACCAACAATCCATTTCTTTCTCTTTCTACAAGGAGGGTGAGGCCTAACATCCTGCTTTTGCACCTTCTCTACAAACCGCTCTTGGTCACGGTCTGCAGATATGCCATATCTCACAACATAATAATTCTTATCCACTTCAATTATACTGCCAAGAAACCAGGAGCTACAAGGGTCATGCTCTCTTCTTAAAACCTCCACCACGTCGCCCTTTCTTAACTTCATCATTCAATACTCTCATCAAATGAAACCTGAAAACGGAGTCATCAGAAGACAAAAAAGGGATAACAAGATTCAAAAGTACATTTCGTGTTGTGCCAACGTAAGAACAGAAAAGAAAGTCCGCAAGGGAATTCACAGTTTACTCCTGGTTCAGATTGGAGAAATAAGAAACTCATATCATTTAAGGCCGAAACCCCATATAATCTTTACATGGGGTTCACAGATCAAGAATCCTAATATCATCAGCACCTGAAGTTTAATTAAGTATAGAAACTTTCAAACTTTGATAGAGATTTACAGCACTTAATGACTGAAGATTAACAGAATCATGAATATTAAATTCGCTAAATCAAGGCATCTCTCACCAAAGAGTTTTGAACAACATAGGATTGCCCATCAGACCATTGCTAGATTTGCAAAGCAAAGGCAACATATTGAAAGTAACTGACATCATTCTACATCGATCCAGTTCTTTAGATAACGCTATCAAACCACATACCGGACAAAAAAACAGAATCCAAAATATATCACAGCTAAAGTGAGACAACATTCACTTTTTCGCCCAGTTTTCACAAGTCTTCAAAAAGCATCCAGTAATTGAACCAAATATTTTTTTTTAAACTCAGATAATCAGAAAGAAAATAAAACGGAGGAAAGAGACGCCTACCCAGAATTTAAAAACCTTGAAAGAAGGGATTATTAATAACGGTGGACTATAATATCAACCACAATAGGAAGACCCAAGTAGAACAGAATACAAAATACAGAGAAAAAGAATAAGATAAATGTGAGAGATAAAAGATAATTAACAGGAAGAAAGAAAAAAAATATTTTTTTTTGAAAAATAAGAAAGAAAAAGAATTGGTCTGACCTAAGAGTGACAATTGCTATAGAAAAGGACGCAGCTTTCTTGTGCTCATGACCACATTTTCACGCATAATGTCTAGACTCGCCTTCTCTTTCAATACTTTTGTTGTGGATTAACTCTTCTGATAGTAACTTACTTGACCCACCAAACTCGTCGACTCTATCAAATATATTCTTTTTAACCACAGGGAAGCAAGCAGGAGGTATTATTACGCATTTGTGAGCCTTTAGCAAATTAATTCGGCAGTAACTTATGGAGAAGAGACTTATTTGTTGGGTTCACCATTACCATGCAATAGAAACTGATTGATTATGTAAAAGTTTCAGAGAAAAGGAAAATGTCCTCCAATTTCGGAAGTGTAGCACTAGGTTACGATTTCTTACCTGTTTGGCTGGCTAAATTATAATATTTTGTTGGATATGATCGACTATGAGCAAAAGGTGACACTTATCAGGAAAACCTTTCCACCAGTTTTCTGGTTTTGTTTGGCTTGCATGTCCAATTCGTCAGCATCTGAACGTTTATGTTCTGGAAAGCACAAAGAACCGGAGATCTTTTGTAATGTTTAGTAGTCCTAGTAATTTAAATAATATATATTTGATATATGTTAAGCATGATCTTGAGTAGACGTGGTTGCGCTAGTTATTGATGAAAATTAGTTTGTGATATAAGTAGTAAAAGTCAAACTTCTTTTTTAAGAATTGTGATTTGTCATAAATAGATGTGACTGTTCTGAAGGATTGTTTATTTTTTAAAAGTTGTGATTTGTCATGAATAGAAGTGACTATTTTGAATGGTTGCTTTTTTTCTAAGATTTGTGATTTATCGTGAACAGACGTGACTGTTTTGAAAGGTTACTTCTTTTCCAAAAGTTGTGACTTGTTATGAACAGATGTGATTGTTCTGAAAACTATATATATATATATATATATATGAGTTTTAGTCAAGATTAAAAAGTTTTTTTGAACAATTCTACCAACACAATCTCTGCATTCATAATTCTCGAAGAATATTCATACTCTTGCAACTTAAATGTTCTTGTATTCTTTGTATTCTAGAAGTAATTTACCTTTAACCCAGTTTGCAAGTATAGTGGGGGCAAATAATACTTTAAGGAAAGTGACCAATACGCCTAGAATACTTTGAGTTTTGATCTCAAGTTCTCTCAATTCTCTGCAACACTATTTAATTCGTTGTTCATCCTTTATTAGGTGGACTTCCAACCCCATTCTATTACAATATTAAAGTGTTATTTGTTGCTATCGTGGAGTCCACTCAAGAATCCGCTCTTAAAAGTGATGAACCAAGACTTTATGAAGTTAGATCGCCTTGATGGAACCGACACCAACTTCAATCGTTGGAAGGATAAAATGATGTTCTTCCTCACCACTTTGAAAATTGCATATGTACTTGATCCCACTTTTCCTGCAATTCCTCTTCCAAAGGAGGGTGAAGTTGATACAAGGAAGGATGAACGAGACAAATGCCAAGAAGATGAATTGCTTTACATGGGTCACATTCTCAACACCCTCTCAGACAGCCTTTATGATCTCTTTACAACCGTGAAGGGTCCAAAGGAGAATTGAGCATCGCTTGTACGTGAATATGCATCTCAAAAGCGAGGCGCAGATAAGTTTCTTATTAAAAGATATTTTGAGTTTAAATTTATTGATGGTTCCTCTCCTATGGATCAAATCCATAATTTACAAGTGATTGTTTCAAAACTTAAAGACTTGGGTGTTGAAATTTCGGAATCATTACAAGTAGGGGCAATTATTGCTAAGTTGCCTCCTTCTTGGAATGATTATCAAAAGAAGTTGTTGCACACTTCTGAAATTTTAACTATCGGTGGTGTTTTGAAGCATCTTCGAATTGAAGAAGGTGCAATAATTCTTCAAAGAAAAGAAGTGGAAGGAGATCCAAAGGTGAATTTTATGGATGAAAAGAAATTCAACAATTCTAAAAGGAAGAAACCCGAAAATGCTAATGCTAAACACAAGAAAAAAAATCGAGTTTGTTACAATTGTGGAAAAAAAAGGGCACTACAAGGCAGAATGCAGATCCAACAAGAAGTAAAAAGGAAACAATGTTCCTAGTGCTGACCTTGTTGATAAATGTGCAGAAATTATGGCAATCTTGACTCTTGGTACTGTGATGGGACTTCACATGGCAACATTAATTCCTTCTAAAGATCGGTGGTATGATTCTGATGTAGCAATTCATATGTTCAATAACAAGGATCAATTTAAGAACTATGAAGTTCTTGAAGGACATGAAGTGGTCATGGCCAATGGTGTGCAAGCCAAGGTGCATGAAAAGCGAGATGTGCATTTACTATTCACTTCCGACGAAAAGTGGGTGCTCACTAATGTTCTTCATGTTCCAGACGTGATCAAGAACCTTGTTTCTATGGATATCCTAAACAAGAAGAGCTTAAAGTTTGTACTTAAGTCAAACAATGTAATCTCGTCTAAGAATGGTATTTTTTTAGGAAAAAGGATATTCTTGTAACGGCAAGTTTAAGCTTAGTCTTAATAAAGTGAATGATGTTTCTCTTTATTTGGTTAATGCTTCTTATTCTTTATGGTATAGTAGATTAGGACATATTAGTCATAAAGTGATTCATTATATGTCTAAAAACGGACTAATCTCTTATAAGGGCTAAGTGAATAAGAAATGTGAAACATGCATGCAAGCAAAGATAACCAAACTTCTTTTTCCTAAAGATAAAAGACATACAAAATTGCTTAATTTATTGCATTCAGATATATGTGAATTTAGTGGTTTTTTACAAAAGGTGGTAACAAATACTTTATTACTTTCATTGAAGATTGCTCTAGATTTGTGTATGTTTATTTGATGAAAACCAAGGATGAAGTATTTAATATGTTTAAGACATATAAATCTCTTGTTGAAAATTAATTAAGTAAAAAGATTAAAATTTTGAGAAGTGATGGAGGAAGAGAATAGTTCTCTAATGAGTTCTTAAAATTTTATGAACAAAACGGTATTATACACCAAACTAGTGCACCATATACTCCCCAGCAAAATAGTTTGGCTGAAAGGAAAAATAGAACTCTGCAAGGCATAGTTAACTCTATACTCTTGAGTTCGGGTTTGCCAAAAAACTTGTGGGGAGACGCTTTGATGGCTGCATGTCATTTACATAATCGAATTCCATCCTTAAAGACTAAAATGTTTCCATATGAAGTATGGAAAGAAAGGAAGCCAAACTTGTCATATTTGAAAGTTTGGGGCTGTTTAGCTTACTATAGAGTCCCGGACAACAAAAGAATATAGTTGGGACTAAAAGCACTTAAAAGTGTGTTAGTGGGCTATACCTAAAATTCTAAAGCTTATAAACTACTAGAAGTTGACTTTAATGTGATCGTAGAATCAAGGGATGATGAGTTCCTGGAGGATTTGTTTCTTAAAGACTCAATGGTAAATAAGGATCCATCAAATGGACCTACCCCTTCTTCAAGTGTTGAACTCTCAAGTGCGATAAAAAGACCAAGTGTAGACCCTCCAGGTGAACCTAGGAGGAGTCAATGTCAAAAGAAGAAAAAATATCTACCTTCAGATTTTATTTCTTCGTACGTTATTGTTTTCTTAGTTAAAGGTAATAGGGATACTCTGTTAAATAAAACTCCGGTTTTATTAAGTATAAAGGAAGATCTTAAAACCTTTAGTGAAGTAATGAAATCAAGGGATATGGCATTTTGGAGAGAAGTGGTAAACGACAAAATAGACTCAATATTGTCTAACAATACTTCGGTTCTAGCTGATTTATCTCATGGGTCCAAACCAATTAGTCGTAAGTGGGTATTTCGAAGGAAATATGCCACAGATGGTAGTATTCTAACTTATAAAGAAAGGCTAGTATCTAAAGGTTTTAGACAAAAGAAGAAATCGATTACTTTGACACATATGCACCGATTACTAGAATTACATCAATAAGAGTACTTTTGACTTTAGCTTCGACCTATAGCCTTCATGTACACCAAATGGATGTAAAGACAACATTCTTAAATGGTGATCTAGATGAAGAAGTGTATATGGAGTAACCGGAAGGCTTTGTGCTACCGGGAAATGAAAAGAAAGTATGTAAGCTAGTCAAGTCATTATATGGCTTAAAACAGGCACCTAAACAATGGCATGAGAAATTTGAATATGATTTACTCTCATATAGATTTAGATATAATAATGCTGATAAGTGCATTTATTTTAAATTCAATGAAGAGTATGGAGTGATCATCTGTCTCTATGTAGATGACATGCTCATTGTTAGTCCTACATATAAAGGTGTGGTTGAAACTAAGAAGTATCTTTCTTCTAAATT
>JANQAP020000100.1:7286223-7313813 GCA_026874005.2 Erythroxylum coriaceum
AATATGATCATCTTTATTAATAAATAATCATAATGTCATAATACAACAAAATATACAAACATTTAAGGAGCAAAATATAGCGATCCCTAACTACTACTGCCTAAAGACCTCAACACGCCCATACCGGATACATGTCTAGCAAACACTAATAAGCGAAGTCCTTTAGTCAGCGGATCAGCTAACATCTCCTTAGTCCTGTTGTGTTCCACTTCAACGTCACCCTTCTGGATCAGCTCCTTTATGGTCAAATACTTGACCTCCAAATGTTTAGACCCTGTGATACTCTTGTTGTTGTTACTAAACAACACTGCAGCAAGATTATCACAATACAACCATATGGGTCTAACAATCGAATCCACTACAAACAACTCAGAAATCAAGTTTTTGAGCCAAACCGCTTGTGTAACAGCTCTATAACATGCAACAAACTCTACATGCATGGTCGAGGAAGTAACTAGTGTTTGCTTGACACTCTTCCACGATACCAAACCATCTTCCAACATGAAAACGTATCCTGAAGTGGACTTGCGATCATCTAGACACATAGCAAAATTGGAGTCCATATACCCTATGAGGTTCAAATCGTTGACTTTTCTGTATGTCAACGTATAATCCTTGGTACCCTTTTAGGTATCTCAACACCCGTTTGACTGCATTCCAATGGTCCACACCTGGGTTAGCCAGATATTGACCTAGCAGTCCAACAACAAATGCAATGTCTGGTCTAGTGCACATTTGGGCATACATCAGGCTACCAACAGCACTAAAGTACGTAACATTCCTCATAGCCTCTCTCTCAACCTCATTCTTTGGACACTATGCCAAAGATAATATCTCTTCATGAGAGATAGGTACTACAACAGGTCTACATTCAACCATATTAAACTTTTGTAGTACTTGCTCAATGTATGTGCTTTGCGAGAGGCTTAACGAGTGTTGAGATTTGTCCCGGTGAATCTGTATACCGAGGACAAAAGATGCTTCACCCAAATCCTTCATGTTAAAATGTTTGGTCAAAAGTTGCTTAACTTTATGCAACATAGTCAAATCATTTGACGCGAGCAAGATATCATCGACATACAGTAGTATGAAGATGACCTTGCTCCTTCTGACCTTATAGTATAAGCATCTTTCGACTTTATTCTCCACAAAGCCGAATGAGGTCAAAACCTCATCAAACTTTAGGTACCACTTTCTGGAAGCTTGCTTTAAACCATATATTGATTTATTCAACTTGCATACCTTGTCAGTTGCATCCTGATCCTGAAATCCTTCAGGTTGCTCTATATAGACCTCCTCATAAAGGTCACCATTCAGAAAAGTGGTCTTCACGTCTATCTGATGTAGCTCAATATCATAATGAGCTACTAATGTCATAATCACTCTAAATGCATCCTTCGAGGACACAGGAGAGAAGGTAACATTGAAGTCAACTCCTTCTTTCTGAGTGAATCCCCTGGCAACTAGACGTGCCTTAAACCGCTCAACCTGACCTTGTATGTCCTTCTTGGTTTTAAATAGCCGCTTGCAACTAACAGGCCTGCAATGTTGAAGTAAATCAACGAGCTCCTATACCTTATTATATCTCATAGATTGCATCTTATCCTTCATTACTTCCCACCACCTATCCGCATAGGGTCCAGAAATGGCCTCTAAAAAAGTAGCTGGATCCACAACATGTCCAATGTCATAGTCTTGCTCACCCAGATAGACTATGTAATCTGATGAGATAGCAAGTCGCCTCTCTCTAATGGATTTGCGTAACTGCATAGGCTCTTGTACCTCATAAACTTCTTCCTGAATAGAAGTAAGTTTCTGTGCCTGCTCAGGTACGATACTCGGGCCTTCATCCATCGGAGATGACTGTATGAGAGGCGGATACAAAATAATCATAGTATCCATCCTGCTAACTTCTGGATGATATGATGATCCTCCCTCATCATAGACATTGTATTCTAGGAACTTTGCCATCTGTGATTCCACTATTCTGACCCCTCCCTCTCTACAGTAGAATCTGTAGCCCTTAGAATGATCGGGATAACCTACTAAATAGCAACGAGTTGAATGAGGTTACAATTTACTCTCATTAGGATTATACAACCTCACCTCAACAGGGCAGCCCCACACACGATTGTGTGTAAGGCTTGGCTTCCTTCCAACCCAAAGCTTAAAAGTCATCTTTGACACTGACTTGCTTGGGATTCTGTTCAAGATATATAATGTCGTCTTGATGGCTTCACCCTAAAGGTATTTGGGTAGGTTAGTCCTGCTCTGCATTGACCCCATCATGTCCTTTAGGGTGCGATTATGACTTTCGGCCACACCATTTTCCTCAGGATTACCTGGCATAGTGAACTGAGCCACTATTCCAACTGATTCCAAATACCTAGCAAACGGACCCTTTTCTTGTCTTACAATCCTATGTCTACCATAGTATTCCCCTCCTCTATCAGATCTGACAATCTTTATTGATCTTCCCAATTAGTTCTCAACTTTAGTCTTGAAGATCTTGAATTTATCAAAAACTTCAGACTTCTTTTTAAGCAAGAACACATAACCATATCAGGAATAATCATCTATAAATGTCAGGAAGTATCTGGCATTGCACAACGTGACAGTATAGGGACCACTAACATCTGTATGTATGAGGTCCAATAAGCCTGAAGCACAAGTTGACCCCTTCTTCTTTATCTTGGTCAACTTGCCCCTACAACAATCGAGACATGTCTCCAGACCACTGAAGTCCAGAGTTGGGAAAATGTTATCCTTTATCAATCTCTCAACCCTTTCCCTGGAAATGTGGCCAAGGCGTTTATGCCACAACATGTATGATGTGTCCTTTATAGAGGTCCTTTTTCGAGTAACAGGTTCGGCAACATAAGAAGAGGCATACATCTCATTAAGAGTAAGACACATACTATATAGTCCATAAGATAAGAAGGCAGTATCGATATGTCTTGTATTGATAGAAATATTTACAACTGCATTATCAAATACAAAACAATAAACTTCCTTATCTAAAACTAATACAGATATCATATTCTGTATAAAAGACGATAAAATATGTCTCGTAGATACAAAACAAACCTCGTATCGAGGTTTAATCCTACATCTCCTACATACAAAACGTCTACCTCCTCATTGTTCCGACCATCAGCTTCTACTCCCCTCTAGTCAAACTTCTCCTGGATATGAAACCCTGCATTGTGGAAGCAACATGGTTAGAAACTCCACTATCTAACCACCAAGAACTTGATGTGGTTATAGTCACATTGGATTCATGAATTATAAAGGCCGAGGAATTACCTGACAAATCCTGTTTGACCTTCTAAAGCTTGTACTTTGGGCAATTAGACTTCCTGTGCCCCTTCTTCTTACAGAAGAAGCATTTCATACTCTTAAGGTCATGTGGGCCCTTCACAATGCTCGACTTCCCACTTTTAATCTGAGGAGAGGGTTTGGGTATCTTTCCCTTACCTTTGCCCTTAGGTTGTTGGGGTTTAGCCTTCTCCTTGCCCTTCGCAGCTACAAACATAGCTAAATGAGGAGAGCTCTTAATCTTCTCCTTTGCTATAGCACACTGGAAAATTAAGGCATTGATGCTCCATTTCTCATCCTGTGAGATGTAGGAAGTGGCCAACATCTCAAACTCTTGAGGAAGAGTGCTCAGTGCCTGATGAACTATCAGCGAGTCAGTGATTGGTATATCCAGTGCCTTCAGTCTATTTTGAAGATGCACCATCCGAATGATATCCTCCCGTACACCTCCCTCTTTAGTGTACCTCATGGAGAAAAGTTCCTTGATCAAGGCACTCTGCTCAGCATGAGAAGAGACCTTGTGTCTCTGGGATATACTGTCCATGAACTCCTGCGTTACGGTTGTGTCCGCCAGTCCACTCAACAAATGATCCGGTATTGACCTCTTAATTGTCAAATAGCATATCCTGTTTGACTTTTCCCAGGTCGCCGTAACTGCTTTGTTAGCTTCTGAACTGACATCTGTAAGTGGAAGAGGCTGCTCGATGAGCATGACCATGCTGACGTTTGTCATCTCCAATGCGAACTCCACATCCTTCTTCCACTTCCTGAAGTTGAAACCATTCAAGGTTTCAATGGTGACAACATTGTTGTTGACCGAAAAGATGACTGAAAAATAGAAAAGACAATGTCAAAATCAGTATAAATGCAGGATAATAGCGATACTTTAAAGCATTAAAAAAGTATCTATACCGAGAATCCGATGACACATATTATGAAACACCTTTGGGCTGAATACATAATATATGCAATTAGACACTAGCATAAAAGTGAACAGAGTACAAATCATTAACTCTCATGACACTCCACCTTTGGGTGAATAAATCATTTAAGCAATGACTTTCCTCCATCTAATGCCTTTATGAACATCTCAAAACTTTATGTAAAGCCAACACCTTCGGGCAGAATAAACAAACATAAAGCTAGAGATATGCCCTTACATGTAAGTAGAACAATCCAAAATACTCACTTGAAAGACCACTTTGATGACTGCATTCTTATCAGTATTCCAAAAAGTCCACTAACACAAGGGATACAACTTTATGTCATCCTCACATTCTATATGGCCATAATGTATGTGAAAATTAATCATAAATGCAAAAACTAAATGCACAGTCAAATAATCACATACAAAAATTGAAAATATTGTCTTTAAACTTTATTTAAGATTTTTATTTAAAAATTCTCAATAAGTATGTCCATCGTACTTTTCCGAATACCAAACGTACCATACAAGACATAAAACCTTAAATGTCTCCCTTATGTGTAGTTCGGAGTATGAAAAAGCACTCAAAATCGACTTTAAAAAAACTTTAAAAACTAAACACTTTTTTAGAATGCAATTATCAATGTAATAAATCCAGAAAGATTAAAAAATCACTTAAAAAAATTCTCTGATCCGAAAACTGACCCAAAAATACCAGAGATAGCTTTATGGGAATTTCTGAATTTTTTTTCACTGTAGCATGTCCATACGGTTGACATCAGCATGATGTCAGTCGATGATGTGAAAGCCACGTTAGTGCTCGTGGTGTGGGCTCATTACGTGCTGTCCACACGTAGACACTTAGCTACTATGCAACATGTGCGTTATACGCTCCGCCACGTGTCCTCCATCCGCCCGTATCACGTGTTCGATTCATACCCACGTCTATGGGAGCGCGAGTTGCGTCTTGCTTTTGCGACGCACGCGCGACATGCATTGCGCTCTTCGTGGTGAGACGCGGCAGCGTCTAGTTAGTGCGTGCAACACACGCGTCATTCGTTCAACGCTTTCCGCCTCATTGTAGTGCCGAATGCATGCGTCCAACGTTGGCACGCACCTTCGACGCCGAAGGAGATTTTTGGCATCCCAAAATCCCATTTTTTGCTTCATTTGGCTCGTTTTTGACCCGTTTTCTATAGCCAACCTTATGTATACCACTTCCATGTAATTATATACGTAAAAAACCGAAAAGAGAATCAAAATTGGAGAAAAACATATGAGATGAAAAATCGAAAAACTTTCGTTTCCGGCAATCCGATCACATAATTGCTCTGATACCACGTGTACTACATAACACAGACTTTATTATCTACCCAGGATCGGTCATGAAGGATTAAAAACGAAGGAATGTGGAATACTTGATTTTAGTTCCATCTCTTGTTCCAAAGCAGTTTCCGACTACCAAAAAAGCTCCAATCTCCCGGGACCTTTATGGAAAGTGTTCACCGGCATGTGGTCTAGGCCTTTCTACAGCTTTCTCAATACGCAAGCTCTCTTAATAGATCAGAGATTCTGTATGTTTGCGATTGATATATGAGTAACTGTAGGAGACCATAACTTATTTATATAACTTCCATATCGGGTTTCCCATCACAAGGTTGATATGGACCATGTTCACACTAAAAGGGATCTATTTTCTACCCGAACTTTGACCCATTAATCTAGATCATATATTGAGCCACTTTATTACCCTTATCTGGATCAAATTACGTAATTTAACCGGTAATTTATTGAAAAACTAAAATTATAATTAATAACTGTCCACTTAAAGGGTAAATTACAAAATTGCCCCTAAGGGCAAAATTATCTTATAGTATGTTTTCTCACTAAGCCCATATTGAAGATCTCTTATGTAAGTGGGCTCTCCAGATCCAATACCACTGACTATATCTATATGGCATCCTTAATACCAAAGTGATCTAGGCTTTCTTTGACTAGAATACAAGCCAACCTATTTTGGACTTAATTAGACGATCTTAATCACATTTAGAAATTGTTTTAATTTAATTAATGCTCCTGATCATCATTTTTAATGTTAGCTTGTTTTGGAAACTGTTATGTTCCACTTCAATAACTTTCGCAAGTAAAGTTCAATCAACTGGTTGCAATTAAATTATCCTTAAAAATTGCCAACAACATGGTATCCCGGCAGTTATTGCATCAGTGGCAATAATATATGGTATGCACATCAAGTTAACGGAAAAAAATATAGACAACTGGACCAATACTTGATTCAATGAGAATCGTTTTAAAACGTAATTAGCTCTTTAATACATCTGAACAGAAATGGATATAGAACAGCAAATCTATGGTTGCAAAACGCAGGCCGCCCTTTTTAACCCACCCTCAACATGAAAAGCGATAAGAAGAGTGAACATGGACCCCCCAAATGTCTAGTTGTCCTGTAATTCTTGCTTACCTGGAACTATAACAACATAGCACGTGGCAAGAGGGTTGAACAGGTCGCCTAAGTGCCACCCTTCTTTTTTGTGAAGTAGAGGAAGGAGAGAGCCTCTATTTCTTTTAAAATGTAAAAATATATGTCCCAGTTTTGGAGAGCCGGTGCGAAGCAATGGAATCGATCAATCCAGCTTCTGTTTATGAAATGCCGCGTGGAGCTTGCTGGTTCACTGTGTTCCAGATACGCAAGCTGATAGGTTATTTTTCTCAGCTCACGGGCTGTGAATTAACTCACTCCCCATTTGCTCAGCTATACCCAATCAAATGCTTTCGACGCCACTACTCTTGTCTCCAGACGGGTATGTACGAGCGAAGCAACTAATGTGAAGAGTGAAGAGCTAACCTAAAAGGAGAAACAATAAGTAACTTAACATATGCACTTGTATGATTCACTAAAATGGTCTATTGTGCCAAGAAGCGTACTCCTAACCTGGACAGAAATATAGGGAGCGAAGAAGTACTGAACTGAATTTAATTGTAATAACTTGTTTATTAACTTTGGCAAGAGAAGAGAAAACGAGATTGATTTCCCTGTTAGGTTACTTAAGCAAAGAGCAGCTTCAACTCCCGTATCCAAAACGTAGAAGGGCTTTGTCTGTTTGTGCAAGAACTAACTAACGCTGGTTAGTTATGGGGAAGAGAGGAGAGGAGACGGTCATCATTCAAAGTCCGTCTGTCAAAATATTTGCGCCGTTCTCTCTCACACACACACACACATACTGTGCAGTAGAGAGAGAGACAGAGAGCATTGCTCACGGATGATGACGTCTATATTATAACTCACAAAGCCCGACAATCCAAAACTAGATTCACTCTTTTCGTAATTTCGTTATAAGGGAAGGATAATAAAGTCATTTCATTTCAGGCTCTCTCTTTTTGCCTTAAACTTCTCCCACTCTTTTTAAAGACCAGTAAAGCGGGAGACGCAGATGTAGGCGCAGTCACAGAAAGAGAGAGAAAGAGAGAGAGAGATATGGCTTTTCGCGAGTGATAAGATAGAGAAAGAGCGAGCAGTTTTTATCCAGGACAAAAGAGTACGTAACTCAGCCAGTCTTAGAGAGAGAAGAAATAAGAAATGACGAAGGTAGTTCAAGAACAGAATTTGGAGAAGCAAATGGGTTGCATGGCTGGCTTTCTTCAGATCTTTGATCGACCAAATGTTCTCACCGGAAAGCGTCTCTACGCCACTAAACGCCTCCCTCCGTCGTTGGTTAGTTCACTCCGCTTGTTTTTGTTTTCGTTATTTTTCTTGTTCTCTAATTGTGTAGTTAACCATCCGTGTTTCAGTTGGTTGACTCTACGGCTGACCCTGATACGTGTATGAGCTCTCTGGCGATGTCCAGAGAATTGGAGAAACATCAGCCCTCAAGATCCATGCCTTCCCCCGACCGGTTCAAGCAATCTCCGGTGACCGAACTCCGATCGCCGGCGCCGGAGGCTGCGGCTCCGGTAGATGTTCAGTCCAAAAGGCCGCTTCCTCTTCAGATAGTTGAATTAAAAGAGGGGACTAAGTCATCACGGAAGCTCGGTAAAGAAGCTCCGAGACTTTCGCTCGACAGCAGAGCTACGTTCGATGCAGCAAAAGGAGGTCTCAAGCCAAAGGAGAGTCGTCAAAACCCTGCGTTTATGTCAGCAAATCGTTGCGAGAATAATGGAGAAGATAGCGATAAACAGCGCCGATCGCCCAGTGTAATCGCCAGACTAATGGGATTGGAAAAGTTACCGGAGTCCGAATCTGAAGAATCGAAGAAACCTGAACTTCGGAGATCTGCTTCCGAGTCTAGAGCTTCTAGAGATCTCCTTCAGTATCGTTTCATCGACGGCATCAATTTTCAGCTAAAGCAGCCACAACAACAGAGCACGGAGAGTGATAACATCACCAGAGAAGGCGTCATTAAGGATCCGATGGCTAATGCTAGAACAGGTGGTCCAAAGGCGTATAATGCCGTACGCAATGTGAGAGCTGAGCCAGCAAGAGAACAAAACAGAGGCTTAGGGCAGAGAAAGAATTTCTTTGATTCGGCAGATTTTTTCCCAGAGCCAAAACAGCCTGTGTCTGCCTATGGTGAGATTGAGAAGAGGTTGAAAATGAGAGGTATCAATGAGCCACCCAAAGATCTCGAGACTGTTAAACAAATCCTCGAGGCTGTGCAACTAAAAGGCCTTTTACATTCCAAAAAGCCACCAAACCAATTATGTAACAGAAACTTCGTGTACGATAGGAGTTTATCACGCGATGAATCCCCAATCGTCGTAATGAAACCGGCGAGATCAACATCGCCCTTGAATCGAAGAATTGGGAGCGACTCGCCCCCTTCAAGTTTCAGAACGAGGGCTGGTGTTCGGCGTGATTCGTATCCCTCTGGCGAGACACCACCGACGTTGAGTCCGAGACGTGAAGGGCCGGAGATTGAAAGGAATGTGCGAAACCAACCCAGAACTACCATTCCTGTGGACATTCGATTGAAGTGTTCTAACAGAAGACCATTGACTGTTGAAACGCAGAGAAGGGTGAGTAACGAGTCAATGGAGCAGAGAAGAGGATCTCCAGTTCAGTCTCCGAAGATTAGTTCTAGAAGAAATGTGATAGATCAATCCACAAATAGATCACCTAGAAACCGAAAACAAAGCGTGGGAAATGCTCAAAAGGAGGAGAAAATGTTCGTTCCTGCGGAGGATGAATCATCCACCTTTTCAGAGTGCAGCATCAGCACCTCTTCTCAGACTGATACGGAGTTTAATGTTCGCGACATTCTTCTTTAATCGCTAGTTTTGATCAAGTTTATTTCGTGATTACTTGTTAAACGGCATTGTAATTGATCGCAGAGGTCGAAAGCGGATGATTACAAGGAAGGCAGGAATCTGTTGGAGAGGTGTGATAAGCTGCTTCACAGCATAGCGGAGATGACGGCGACAGAGTTACAACCCAGTCCGGTGTCAGTGTTGGACTCATCTTTTTACAAAGAAGAATCTTCTCCGTCACCGGTAATGAAACGGAGCATTGATTTCAAAGGTAAGGGACTCTGCCACCAAATTTTAATGCGTGCTCAATTGGTGTCTTCTGTACTAACACTCTGATTGCTAGATATGCATTTCGGATGACGTCTGTTTCTTTTTTTTTTTAATTAAAAAAAATGATTCTGAATCTGAAGCCTTCTCCTCAGTCGTCAGGCCAATAGATCTAGGTATACCTGTAGTTTGCGTGGTGGTCCTCTTAATGAGTCATGTCTTGGAGTAGTCAAAATACAGTCATGACACCAGTATTTAACTTAGGCATACTAAAACTCAAATCAGCCATAGTTTGTCTGGAGGAGTAAAGTTATGAGCGGAGCGGTTTATGTAACGCTTTTAATGTTAGGAGGCAGAGAAGAAGAGAAGAGGTTACGGGATTTCATTTCCTTGAACCACGGGCAGGAAAAGTGAGAAAGTTGTTATTTTGTGGGATGCTATTAGTATTCATACAACATCGTCATAAATGAACTTCGAATTATCAGATGATATTTAACTCCAGTACTATGGAATAGATAACTAGTAATAGTGATCATAATCAGTGGGGACCCAGACCGCTTCTTATAAGTAGAAGGAAAAGGAGGATACTCTCACGTGGGGTGCGGATGAGGATAATTGTTATTCACTGGACGAGGCCCAATAGTCATATCCTTGTATGTCACAAATGTAACAGCTGTAATGGAAAACGGAAAAAGCTTAACCAAGAAAATTGCCTGATGTGAGAAAATCCAAGCACACTTCCTCCTTTCTCTAAACTAAAACTCGACTGGGTATTGTCTTTTCAATGTTATGGTAAATTACAGATCATTTTTTTCTTCTTTTAATGTCTTCTTGGCGTTCTTTTCATAATGGCCCACTCTACGCTTTAACAAGAGTGTGGTTTCCTTTTAATGACTATTTCCTTTTTCTGTCAGCATGTCAAAGCCTTAGTTATTGTCATGCTTCGCACTGATTGATGTAGACACTGTTTTTCTCGCTTCAGATCAGAAGTGGAGTAAACATTTAACATTTAATCGATTCTGTATTCTTTTTGTTTTGTGCTAAAGACCCTGTATGTATGTTGTTATTGTGCTAAAGCTTTTGTTATCAAGGCAAATAAAAGAAAAAGAGGTTGGCTTTGGCGGCTGACAAGTAACCGTTTTATGGATAAAATTCAGATCAATTATTTGCTGACATGGAGGATGACATTTGGAGCCCGGCAATCTCGCCAATGCAGTGCAAATCGAAGGAGAATTCAAGTGATTGCGATTACATATACATATCTGATATCCTACGTGCTTCCATTTATTTGCCTGAAGACTCTGAAGTCTTCCTACTGTTAGAAAAACAGCAATATCTCAAAGGAAAGGACGCCTCCAAGGTCTCTACACTACAAAGAAAGCTTACATTTGATACCATCACAGAGATCCTCGATCGGAAGAAACAGTTGCCACCATGGAAAACTGGTAGCTGGGTGAATTTCACCTGTGGGCCAATTTCGTTGGAGGAAATATGGTCAGAGTTTCAGAGAATTCGGGAGAGAGATTCGTCGGATGACTTGTTTGAGGTCATATGTGGGGTGCTTAAAAAGGACCTGGCAGCCGCAGGGGACGCTGTTAATGGGTGGGGTGATTGTCCGATCGAGATGTCTGAAGCTGTTTTAGACATCGAGCGGTTGATATTCAAGGACTTGATCAGCGAAACAATCCGAGACCTGGCTGCATTTTCCGGAAAGTGGAATCAGATGCAGATTACAGTTCCCCGAAGAAAGTTGGTCTTCTAAAATTAATGACAATATATAGGCTGCATTATCATTTGAGCATTTCCCTTTTCCTTAGCCCTTGGCTACCGCCCCGTCCCGTGTTTTCGTGTGTCTAATTCCTCTATATATATATATATATATATATAATTTTTTAAAGCCAACTGAAAACCAGGCAAGTCTAACGTTCACTTTAGCATCCTGTAAAATATTTGGATAGAAGATATATATATATATATATATTTGGGGAGCATGTATGTCGCGGTTAGTTCTTATTATTAAAATAATGGTTAGGTTCATAGGCTTTTGTCTCAAATAAGTGTAAGTAATCATTCCATCGCACAGCCTCTGCCCTGAAAATTATCGTCAACAACATTGTTTCCTGTGAGTTTGGCACGCAGGCTTTATATGTTTTTAAAGTGTGTTGACCATTTAGCTGGAAAGTGAAAATGAGTGGGGTTAAGGAAGAGGAAAGCGTACGTTACAATGGACAAGCAAAAAATGAAATGAAATGAAGAAAGGAGCTTTTTCTAGTTGGAGCTTATTAATACAGGAAGCAGGTGGGTTAGGGTAGGTGGAGTAATCTGAGTGTTATTGAAGAATGGGAGGGCCTTGGCCTTTTGTTTGAGTGTATTGTGAGCGCTTGTCAGTGATCCCATGATGACGAGGGAGGGTAAGTTGGACAGTACATTGACCTAGATTTGTATTGGAATTTACATTACCATTCAAGTCCAAGTCTTAACCAATAAAAATAGCAATTATAGGCACGGGTACAGGTCAGCACTTGCTGTGTTTTAATTTTGTTCCAACCAATTTTAATCATATACTTATGTCAATAAAATTTAATAAAATAAGATAAGAATTAATTAATTAGAACTGAAACCTGTTCAGCACAGGCCTCCTAGCTTGCTAAGAAGTGCTACGTTGGTAGTATAGGCAGGCAGGCATAGGCCCAATGATCTCTCAAGTCCTACTTTACAAGTAGAAAGGGATGGGGTCCTTTTGTCACCTGAAAAGGACACAAGCTTGTATACGTTTGCGTTAAGAGACGTGGATGGTGCACTGGCACGCCCACATCTCCACTACTGCCATTTGGAATTTGGAGTGGTACTGTACTGGAGCTTCAAATTACCTGTTCTGAAAATTCCTGCGCCCCTGTTCTTATTACCATCTAACCCATTCATTTTTTCTCTTTCGTAAATATTGAATGGTTGGATGTCATGGAGAGTAATGAGAACAGGGATTTTCGGAACAGGTGATCTCCTACATATGGTTGTTTGTTTTAGTGATATTATTATTTCCTGACAAGAACGGCCTGCTTGTCTCCTCTCTTGGAGACCTTCACCTTCAGCAGATGAAGATGAAATTCAAAATGTAAGAAGGTGGTCTGATCTCCCATTCCCAAGTTCATTGTTCGCAATGCTAAAGGTAGTTAATTGGTTGCTTCAGCTAAAGAGGAAAACAATTATAGAAAGCCCATGGTCCTACTCCAACCACAACACCTTTTCAAAATGCCCCATTTCCTATTTATGTCATTGTTTGGTTTTTGATTTGCTTCTGATTCCAAAATTGAGAAAGAAAGGAATACAAACAGAAACTATCATGGATCCAGAGAACAATGTCCAGTCCAAGGCCACATTGTTTGGGCCTAGATGAACAATTGCTGCGAACCGCGATTTACACTCCAGTGATTAGTTTTCAATGATCCAGTCGTGGCATTGTCAACATTGCGGGAGCTTTAGACCTGCATCTTAGTGGTAACTTGCTCTCTCCTTCCAAATTCCAACGCCAATAAGAACTGTCCCTTTCTCTGCTATTCTACGTTTAGAGAATACTGCGTTTTAGGTTAGGTTGATCTTTTTATATGTTCCTTTGTTTGTTTGCATATTGTACTTCATCCATCTTTTGACTAAGCTTCCTACTTTTTTTTTTCTTCCTACTTTAACGGCCAAATGATCTACTTAATTAGCGATCACTGGAAGATGGTGAATGCATTTGGATTTACTTCACTTATGGAATCATTTGATCTATATCTTAATGTTCATACCTGCATGTTTAATGTACAAGTTTCTGCAGATTATTCTTAGTTGTCCTAAATGGATATTATCTTGTCCATGTGCACTTATCACACATTTCAATATATAATTTTGGCCTTTTAAGTAATTTAAACTTCAAATAGGATGAGAATGGGAGTGGAAATGGAATACAAAAGGAAAGAATTATAGATTAGATTGCATTTTTCTTATTGATACAACTATATTAAAGTTGGGGTAGATTATTTCCCAAATAGGAACTAAATTTTGTTAATTCTTGGATGACAGGACCCGGGAGGCCCAATATGAGGTATGCCATTTCAGAAATTAGGCTTACGCATGAAGGCAATTGAGCTATTAAAAATCATCCATACCACTCCATCGTGATGATTGCCGCCGACGGTTTGTACGGCATTTACTCGTGGTTTTCTTCATAGCCTCTGGCATAATTTAATAGCACACCGTTCTTCTTCCTTAAGTTGGTCTAACTTACCCGCGTTCAACTAGTATTGAATACCATGAATATTAATCAAGATACTCACTTTTATTGGTAGCCAGTAGCTTTACAACCTCAAATCACATGATTGACATTTTCCAAATTTGCATCAACGATATAGAATGTGCTAAGCATATAGGTTCAATAAGGACAGTTATCCAGCTTGTGTATGACATGCACATTAACCTATACAACTTACAAGTCTTTCAATATTTTGCCAACCTTCCAGGGTTTCATAAGATACAGAATATGATATAGTTTCTTTGCAATTTCAACAGTGTCAACACTTGTTTTTGTGTCCATGCTCAAGTTTGTACTTCTTTTTTACTTTTTGCATCTATTTTTATGCTTACATTTGAATTTATATAAAGAGAGTGCGTGGAAAATATAGCTTCATAAAAACATGAACAAGGAGATCCTATTCTCTGGTCTCTTTCAGACGCATTACTTCCATATGAATGTTCTGTGCCCTATTGAGATTCCAATGTCGTCCTATTAGAATAAAACAACAATGATTTTAAACATTAAGGAACCTCGTGTCCACTTTGAGCTATAATTCTTAATTAGTGGGGGAATTAATCACTTGTTCTCACAAAGAGACAGAAAAGACAGCAGAAGAATTTTACTTTAGTATGTTGACAAGACATACAAGGTGGGAGACAACCACGGGCCAGCCTGCTGCACAAGAACCCTACAATATAACTTCAGCCGAAACAATTTAAACACTAAAAAGGCCATGTGGCTTATGTGAAAGGAGTAGAGCTATTTCCAGTCCGATCGCTATCAAAACTGCAAGAAGCCTCTGGAGAATTAGTTTACCTGCTATTAGAGTAGCCTCCAAACTTTTCTTCCTTAAGAACAAAAAAAAGTATGTTCTGAAATTTGGTCACTCTGAAAATCTAACATAATTTCTGTTTGAACTTTTGGGTTTCATTTCCCTGGCTGTGATTGTGCTCAATAACATCTTAATGATACATGTTTCATTTTTGTGTGGTCCACATGTTTCGTGTCTTGTACTCGTAATCAGAAATGATCATTTTTTTTTAGTCATATCTTAAATTCATAGTAACCGAGACATAGAAGTCTTATTGCCATAGATGTGATTACAATAACACAGTTGATGACTTTACACCACTGGTTCTATAAACGCACAGTTACTTTTTGGAGCTGTATGTTCTTTCTAATGATTCTGGTCACCATCTTATTTTAAACTTAATACAAACTTTTTTCAAAATTTTCTGGATTTTGTTTACACGCCATTTATTTGATAAAGCATGTGAAAAGAAAATGTCAATAAACCGTGTAGGTCTTGGAGAGAAGTCACAGGGAAATCCCCTTCTATGTTAATGTTCTTGTGTTCTTTATATCAACTTTTGGATTTGGCTATATCATTTTCCTGTGCCCAAATGTTAAATAACTATGAGAAGTTTGATTGGCCCTTTGACACGAGAAGTTATGAATTATTATGTTATGAGTATAGTGTGAGAATACAAGTTAAGAATATAAAGCATTCAGAGAAAGGAAGCTGACCTCTTCGAAAGAAAAGGAAAAGCCGAAAGCACAAACACTAGTGCAGTTGCACTCACTATGTGATGTCAACTTACCACGGACTTGACATCAATTTTGTTTCCCCGTATGTGCTGAATGTTCCTTGGCATTTGGTCTACATTCCTACGAAGACTTTTATGATCCAAACATTGTCGCATAAACCGTAGGGAATTATCAGTCATCAAATAGGTGGTCTATCCACAAATGCTTCTTCCAAATATTTTTCTTAGCTGGAACATTTCATTATGTGCTTTTGATTTGCTTTGCCTGCAAAGGTTTATACAGAAAAGGTCAGACAGTTGGAATTTTTTAGAACCTATTGTATTTGTTTAAAAATGGGGTGGGTTAATATGAGTTGGTTTCGTGCATCAAGAGGAAATGTCCAAGGGAGATAAATGAACATGCATCGGCTTATATGCAAACATATATTTTCGAAGAAATGTGATGGAGTCGTACATAATTTATAGCATGGTTGATTGAATGCTGCATCTTCAGTTAATGCGGGAGGATCCTGACCAAATATTATCTCACAACTCATATCTTCAAAATCTGCAAAATAATTTGACAGCAATACAATATGAACTGCATTTGGTGGATTAGACTATTGGTAAACTGAGCTTTTAGTATTTATTGGAAACAGGAGTCACTAGCAACTGATATAGGTGGCTTTGTTCATGTTATATGCAGACTAGGTTAAACATTAATGGTTGATTTCAAGGGAAACAGTTGAGTATCAGTGTCTCTGCATTTAGCATGGTAGAGTAAGCAGCATTATTCATGAAGTGTATTAGTTTACAGTCCATAATTCAGATGCCAATGTCTCAATTTGATATGCAATTTATGCAGTAATGTTTAATCTATTTTCCACAACTCTCAAGTGAGATTGGATGGTTCTAATAGCAGTGTGCACCTAAATGCTTTAGCCTGGGGCCCTCCATTGACATGATAAGCTTAGCCTCCACATTCTCTAATGCAGTTACTATTAGTCGTTCAAGTCTGATCCCTTTTTCTGTCTCTGTTATTCAATTACTATAAGAGGAAAGTTTATTGATTTTAATTCCTATTGCAACTCTTCTAGTCCAAGAAATCTAGTCTTTTCTCCAACTTGAATCAAGAATTTACAAACTTTGCATTTAATTTTTTATTTTACAGGAATTTGGAGACCATGCCTATCAAGTGATGAAGACCGTGAAAGAAATCCTATGCTTTAGAAACAAAATGATTCCCTGGTGATTGTCTGATCTGTTAATATTTGCAAGCTTTATATTGTTGGTTGCTTGACCTCTAGCACAAGTATAACGGGTTACTCAAAATACTCATGGACTCCAAGATGAAGTTCTCCTGAAAGTTGGTGAGCAAATAAAAAATTTCTGCAGCAGTCACGAAAATAGGAAGTAGGTATTATGTCCTTGGCAATTTGCCCATGTATATAATTTATTTTGAGATGGATGACACTTACTAGGAACCATATTGACAGCCATTCCCATGGAGTTCTTAATAAACGTCTGAGTTGGCACTTTGCAGAGATTAGTACACATCCCAACACAATTGGTTTCCTCCAAAAATCTGCGAAATGTGATACAAGTAAAAACTGTTGAATTTAGTATAATGGCAAGAGCAATGAGTACTTTGATGATGATGGGCATTATTTATGGTGTTCGTGATGGTAATGGAGATGGGAAGGGAGTCTAGAAGCAAGCCATTGGAGGAGGTGCTTTTGGCGATGAAAAGTGTACAAGGTAGGTGGATATGGGACCCTATTCTTGGTTCAAATAGACAAGTGCTACTGTGAAAAGCAATAAATTTGGTACCTGCACTTTTTTATGTGGACTACATTCTTTTCTGCTGTCCCGTTGAACTCGGACTCCCGCACCTTGTGTTTGTTTATATGTCGATAAGATGAGCCCCATTAGTATACATATATGACTTAATACCGACATCAGACCTGACGAAGTAGATTTTAGTTCATGTGTGTGCATCGCTTTGGAGGACGTTTTGTTATGTTCCGGTGGTTAGTTCTCAGAATTCTGTCATGGTAGCAGTTGAAACCAGCTGCTTTGTGTAACAACTAACAACAAAGATTTAGTTTATAATAGATGGAGAGGGAGAGGGTTATACCTGGGAGCTAATTTATCATTTGGAACTATAAAAAATAAAATAAATAAAAGGGTAACCAAAAAAAAGAAGGTAATGTGTTATGTTTTCCTTTTATTTTTTTCAAAAGTAGTGGTTTCCATGAGTTATTTATTCATTCCAATAAGCCCGTTTGGGTGTATCATCCCATAGTGTAAGATTTAACCCTTCTCTATGTTCCAACCTCACTTCTTTGTATCTCTAGTGTAGTATGTTATACCAATGCACAACTTGGTCTGAGGTAGATAACACGAGACTGGGTTTGTTCATATTATGTGGTGGTGCGTTCCTAAAAGCAATGGCGATGAACAGTTTTCTTCTTAACTAAAAACTTCAATTTTCAATTGAAAGTAAGGCTAATCCTGTTTTGTGATAAAGACTTAAATTTAGACATGCATATGGCTGTACAGGATTAGTAGGATTCTGCCATGATGCTCATGTATTTAAATATACAGTTACCTCGCATGGTCCGACCAGCCAAGCAAAAAACAAGGTTGTAAAAGTGGCAAAGTATTCTCGTGTAAATTTACTCTGAGGAAGCACTGCTTTGATCTGGCATCATATTAATAAATAAAAAAGAGAAATGTTGAGAATTGAGTCGACGTGATTTAGGTTTAAGACAAAACAATCCTTAATTGTTATCGTACAATCATATATTTACAAAAATTTCACAGCTCTATCAAGATGACAACATTCCACAACTCATTCATCGGTAAGTATGCAACTATATGCATGATCGTGATCCAGCGAAGGCGATAAAGCTCAGGATGATAAAAACAAGAAATAATCAACTTGCCAGATTGAGGATCACTTCTGGAATGGCTTTATGGAGTGCTTGGATCACAATCTCTCTTTGTTCTATGAGACTGAATTTTCTGGACGCATCTACTGCTGCCTGCACCAAGCTATCATAACCACTCTTGCTATTTCTCATCTCTGCAATATATGTTTCCTCAGAAAATAACGCTATGTATGCGTAAAAACTAAAGGCATCAAATGGAAACTAACCTGTTACAGCTTGGACACTCTGGGATAGGTGGTTCACTGCTAGCTGTTCAAACCAGTTATCACTGTAAACAGTCTTCCCCGTTAGTCCTGGGACAATATCTGCTGGTTTGGAGCTGTTTCTAAAATTGTCTGTTGGCCTCGCCAGCACGGCCAGAACTGTTGAGTAACTCAGCTTGCTTCTGCGGTTCAACGGAGGGCGGAATGGAATAAGATTTCTCGTTGGTAAGAGAAGTTTCGGTTCCATATTTGAAGAAGAAGAAGAAGAAAATGTAGCAGAGTACTTGGTAGTGTAAAATTGTTGTGGAGGGGGACAAATAAGAAAGAAGAGCATTTTAAAGACGTCTCATACATGAGATCCTGTAGTCTGGACTTTTGGAGCTTTGCACACTCTAAATATTCCTTGTTTTGCTTTCAGATGCTATGGCTAAGGATAGCCATTGTTTAAGAAAGCCTTCGAAAGTGGGCTCTTTTATTTGGTAGTTGGTGAAAGCCACAGATTTACTAATCTAAACTACTGTTGTGAAGGAAGTCAATAATTTTGGCATTAATCTAAATTGTTTAAAAATCAATCCATTTTGCTGTGTGGCAAAAACTTCGTGTCAAGCCATACAACATGTTCCTGCCTGATCTACACAAACAAACGTACATAAGAAATTCAGTTTGAATTGATAATACCATGTACATGGTCAGTCCAGGCCGGCTTAACTAGAATGCCCCATATGCAAATGATTTAGATATCAGTATCCTCAAGGTTAGATCTTCAACGATAAAGACAATGCAAGCCCCTAAAAGTAGGTACAGTAGATTACGCTCAAGTAAACTACTCCAAAAAGATGAGGGTAGCTTAAAGTAACCCCACGAGTAGCTGGAGACATACGGTTTTGATGCTTCTTTTATTTTCATTATTCATTTACTTACAGGTTACTCGATTCTTTGGTGGAGTTTCTAATGGACTCCTAAAATGATTAAACAAGAAATTGTTTTTGGTCAGAAACTTATCCCAAAATAAAAAGACTGCTAATACTAATGACATTAACGTCTTAATCGATCAAAATGCCTACATTACTGATAAATACTAAATACTA
Organism: Erythroxylum coriaceum; assembly: GCA_026874005.2. Taxonomy (NCBI): domain Eukaryota; kingdom Viridiplantae; phylum Streptophyta; class Magnoliopsida; order Malpighiales; family Erythroxylaceae; genus Erythroxylum; species Erythroxylum coriaceum. The sequence continues at coordinate 7,306,037 of JANQAP020000100.1, forward strand.
ACGGTTAGGCTGTGCCATCTTAACCAAAGCTCTGATATAATCTAACTCGTCAATGCTTGTTTTGTCTAAGTTCCAAATGCATCATTTTTAGACGGTTGACCTTCTTGTAGAAATAGAAAATGATGGAAAGAATTGAAGAAGAAGTTTGTATTTTTGTGTGCGTAAAAAACGACGTACATGCTACTATTTATACATTGTAAATGTCTCTAAGTAAAGCAACAAATCAGCATAATAAAATACATCATTAATGTACATGATTTGAGGAGAAAATAAAGGCTAATTTACAGGGATTTGGTTGACTAAGAGATATTGTGTGATATGCGTTAATATCCCCCCTCAAACTCAAGATGGTAATGACGATGATAACTTGAGTTTGGAGAGAAGATCCTGAAAACGTCAATGCGGATGTGATTTGGTAAACAAATCGACAATTTGTGCTTGAGATGAGATTGAGACAAGTTGTATGGTTCTATGAAGCCCATGATGACACACAAGATGACAATCGATCTCAATGTGTTTAGTTTGTTCATGAAAGGCATCATTGTGACCAATTTGCATGGTGCTATAATTATCACAGAAGAGAGGAACTGCTGAAGAGAACGTGAAATCGATGTCTTGAAGTAACCATCGTAATTGTAAAAGTTGAGAGGTAGTGTCAGCGAGGGCTCGATATTCTGATTCAGTGCTTGAGCGAGAAACAATTGTTTAATTCTTGCTACATCAAGAAATGAGAGATGTGACAAGAAAGAAATAGTACCTAGTGGTAGATAGACGATTAGTTGGGTCCCCAACCCAGTCAATATCAGAGTATGCATGTAAATCTAATGAAGATGAATCACTAAAGTGGAGTCCATGAAACAGAGTACCTCGAATATATCGGAGTATACGAAGAACAACAGAGAAGTGAGTTATACGTGGTGCAGACATGAATTGACTGACAATGTGAACTGCATGAGCAATATCTGGGCGAGTGACAGTCAGATATATGAGACTACCAACAAGCTATCGATAAAGTGTACCATCACTCAGAGGAGTTTTATCAGTGGCAGAGATATGATTATTAGAATCAAATGGAGTGTTAGCAATCTTAGTATTAGTGAGACCAACATGAGAGATAAGATCAGTAGCATACTTGGCTTAAGATAAGTAATAACATGAATCATTAGAAGATACTTCAAGGCCTAAAAAATAGCTCAAGGGACCTAGATCTTTCATTTCAAGTCGTTGGTGAAGATAGGATTTAAGAGTGGTGATCCCCCGAGTGTCATCGCCAGTTATTATCATATCATCAACATATAGAAGGAGAAGAGTGTCCCTTGATCTATTTTTCAGATAAACAAGGCATGATTATAAGAACTGGATGTGAAGCCAAGACGGTTGATGGTGGAGCTAAATTTAGAAAACCATGCTCAAGGAGCTTGCTTAAGGCCGTATAAGGCTTTGCGGAGACGACAAACTTTATTAGGTGGATGCTCATACCCAGGTGGAGGTTTCATGTATACTTCTTCCTGAAGATCACCATTAAGAAAGGCATTCTTGATATCCATTTGGAACAACTCCCAATGCCTACTTGCTGCTACGACAATAAGGCTATGGACTGAAGTGCGACGAGTTACTAGAGCAAAGGTTTTCTCATAATCAACTCCATATTCTTCATATTCTTGAGTAAACCCCTTGGCAACTAATTGTGCCTTATATCTTTCAATTGAGCCATCAACTCAAGTCTTGATTTTGTAGACCCATTTACAGCTAATAATAGACTTATCTGAAGGTAGGTCAACTAACTCCTAAGTGTTGATGTTGGAGAGAGCCTGTAATTCTTCTGCCATTGCTTGCAGCCATAAAGGATTAGAGCTGACCTTGTGATATGTGCGAGGTTCATATAGAGAAATAATAGTAGAATAAACATGGAAGTCTTTAAGACAAGTACAGAGTTGACTTATTAGAGAGGATTGACAGAGGGGTTGTGGAGGCTCAATCGATTCTAAGGAAGGGTTATTTGGTGATAGAGGATCTACAGCCGGAGAAGATACAATAGGATCAGCCGTCGGTTGGTTTAAACTGTGAGAGCTATAAGATGGACCTGTAGAAGAAATATCAGGAAACAAAGATATGGTAGGGTCAGAGAAAAATTTATGTGTGGGCTCATTAACTCGAAAATTTAATATTGTGGAAAACATTTTATGTTCCTAAAAGGTGACATGTTAAGAGATTCGAAGTCTTTGAGATAGTGGATCCCAACATCTATATCCTTTATTTTTTATCCCATACTTTAGAAAACAACATGAATGTGCTTTGGGTTCAAGTTTGATGTGTTCATGAGATTGTAAGAGAATAAAGCATGCACAGCCAAAGACTTTAAGAGACTTATAATTAGGAGCATGATTGAATAAGGGCTCATAAGGAGAGATATTACCTATGGTAGGAGAGGGAATATGATTGATAGTATATAGAGCAGTAAAGGCTACTTCTCCCCAAAGATTTTCAGGATAGGAAGATGATAAAAGAAGGGCTCGAGTAGTGTCATATGTCTATGTTTGCATTCGGCCTGACCATTTTATTAAGATGTGTTCGGACAAGATCTTTGAATGATGATTCCTTGTTGATTAAGAAAGTTGAGAAAGTTTGTATCTTTGTATTCCATTGCGTTATTAATCCTAAAAACTTTAATCTGCAAGAGAATTGAGTGTGAATCATATTAACAAAGCGAGAATAAATGGAGAATAGTTTAGATCTATGGCGCATAAGATAAATTCAAGTATAACGAGAAAAGTCATCAATAAAGATCACATAATATTTCATGCCACCTATAGCTTCGTGAGGTGCAGGGCCCCAAATATCATAATGAATTACATCAAAAGGTGCTAAAGAGATAGAGTCATTATTTGAAAATGGTAAAGCATGATGTTTAGAAAGTTAACAAGGAACACAATCAAATTGTTTAGTTTTAATATGACATAAAGTACCACTAGAGATTAAAGACCTTAATTTAGAGGAAGAAGGATGACCCAATTGAGAGTGTCAAATATGAGAAGTGACAGCACCGACTACAAGCTTGAAGGGAAGATTTAGTGAAGTAAGCTCAAACAACCATCCAACCTTATGCCTCTTCCCAAGGATCTTGCCCGCTTGTGGATCCTGTATAATACAGCCATGACTCGAAAAAGATAAGTTAACACCAAGTTCACATAATTGTCCAACAGAAATAAAGTTTAATGAGAGTTTGAGAACAAGAAAGGTTTCAGGTAAATGTAATTTAGAAGTAACAGTGCGTATATGTTGTACATGCATAGTAGAATTATCGGCAGGGTGAAAAATATGTGGAATAGATGGTGTGGTTAAAGATTCAAGGATAAACGATTCAGATGTCATATGATTACAACAGGCAAAATCAAGATACCGAGATTTTGAAGCACCTAATGTGACAAATAGGGCAGAGGACGAGACTATACCAGAATATAGTTGAAGTTGTTGAAGAAGGGCATGAAGGTCTTTTAAGAAGAATTTGGGAGAAGCGCTTTCTATAGGCCCCTCAGTGGCAATAGCAGTAGTGGAAGCAGGCTGGGGAGATTTAAAAGAATTACCTTGTCTAAAGTTCTATTTAAGCCGTTTTCTACATTCAGAGATGTGATGTCCGTGCTTTTTACAGTAGTTGCAAAATCTTTTATAATACTTCTTACCTGAATTTTGAGAGGTCTGAGATTGGGTATGAGTTGCAAGGACAACATCAGTAGATAAAACAAAAATTTCAAGTTGGAACATATTGAGACAACTTTCCTCTGAAATGAGCTCCTTAATGACAATGTCAAGATTTGGTAGAGTTCCTCTATAAAGAAGAGAGCTGCGAATGAGTTCGAATTCGTCCTCGAGAGTCATAAACAAGTGTCATATATGTTGTCGATCTCGAAGATTTGCATAGAGCATAATAACATCAAGACTAGGCCAGATAGGATCCCCAAATGCTAGTGTGTATTGTCTATCCATGTTGCTGTTGTGTTCGATGGAGTTTCCTGTAAAGCTGAAATAGATGGACATCATCTAATACAGAGTAACGATTTTTCAGAAAATTCCATACCTCTTGAGCTATGTCAAACCTTCGAAAGTCAAGTTTGATGGCTTTGGCACATGTGTTTCCAAACTATATTAAGATTTGATGGTTCATGCCATCCTATGCCACTAACCATTTGGTGAATACGTCAATGTTTTCATTTTTCTTTTGAATGGGTTTAGGTATTTCTCTAGTAACAATATGCCAAAGAAGCCTTCCCTTAAGAAAACTACACATTTTCTCAGCCTAAAGATCATATTGGAGCCATCAAAGGTGATATTAATAGGGTTGGAAATGTATTAGGGAAGTTTATAAGCATCCATAGTAAAAGAATGCAATAAGATAGGAGAAAACCTATTTATAGAGATTGAATTTGGTTATTCTGAGCTCAAAATTGGATTCAGGGTGTCAAGAAACCTCAAGAATCGATTTGGTTTACAAAGAACCCAAATTAAAAAGTGTTGAATCAAACGGTCAAAGTTTTAGTCAACTATCGAACTGAACTTAATCGAATTGACAGGTCTGACCCGAACAAGGTCAACACGTGGACGGCTAAGAGGACAACATATGTACCAATGACAGTGGGACACGTGTCAACACAACATTAACATAACACCGACTTTCGTTGACGTTGTGTTGACGTGTCAATGACGTAGCATAAACTTGTCACTAATATGGCGCTGCCGTGGATCTATTTTGTGTTTGAGTGAAACGACATCGTTTAGATTATCTTTTACCTCCAATGATTCTACAACTAGGTTTTCAAAGACTAATGATTTTTGACGGCGCATGTGAGAATGCAGGACATCGTCCAACTACAAAATTTGCACCAATGTAATCTAAAAATGATGAGGAACAATTTGATGTATAAAAAATTATTTTTCGAGCTAATTTTTGAACCCAAAATACTTGAGAGTAAACAATAAAAAGCTCCAAAAGTATGACTCTTTTTGTTACAAAGAAAGCTCTGAGATCATGTAGAAATGAAAAATGACAAAAAAATTTGTATTTCTGTGTGTAAAAAAAGACGTACATGCTCCTATTTATACATTGTAAATGTCTATAAGCAAAGCAACAAATCAACAGAATAAAATGCATCATTAATGTACATGATATTAGGAAAAAATAAAGGCTAATTTACAAGGATTTGGTTAACTAAGAGATATTGTATGATAAGTTAATACTTCTCTTAATCAACGTGATCAATAGTAAGAGATATCATTTTCAATGACCTTATTAGTTACTCGAACATTTTTATTTTACCAGTAAAACTATGTTTTATCTGCTCCTTGACCTCTTTCTAATAAAAAAATGTGCTGTATAAACCAAACAACTTGCTTGATAAGAAAGAAAACCAGAAAATTTATAAAAAGCAGAATACAACAGACTTTTCATTTTCTGGTGCAAATATTTTAAAAGAAAAAGATTTATCGACTAGTAATCACAAAGTATTACTAGGATAACAGTTTAGTACTGGTTCCATAAGCTAAGGTCAAGAGCTTGACTTCAGAATATCAGTCGGAAAGAGCAAAGGAATTTGAGTCAACAATCCAAACAAACTGCAGTCTAAATCTAAACATAAACATCTATCCTAGAGGAATTAACCTAGAAAGTCAAACAGTATACAGCTAACCAACAAGTTGTAGGCCCATGCAAGCCTGCAATATGCTAACTAAAGTCACAAACAAGATGCATAATAACTGCTCAGCCGATACAATACAAGACGAAGTCATTTGTATGCAAGCAAACTCAGTCTTTGGTGGTTTTGTTGATAAGGGACTTGTGAATATGAGGGATGACACCACCACCAGCAATGGTTCCCTTGATCAGAGTGTCAAGTTCTTCGTCACCTCTAATGGCTAACTGCAAATGCCTTGGTGTGATCCTCTTGACTTTCAGATCCTTGCTGGCATTCCCAGCAAGCTCAAGAACTTCAGCAGTCAGATACTCTAGAATTGAAGCCAAGTAGACAGCAGCAGTTGCCCCAACTCGTCCATGGGCACTTATCCTTTGCTTGAGGTGACGGTGAATGCGACCGACTGGAAACTGGAAACGTCAATCCAAAAGCCACAATTAATCATTACCCAGTAATCATAGCTAAAAACACAAATAAAGTGTGAATATTTGTTGAATGTTAAACAAGAAATGTTCTGCAAATTTTGTTTTGACACTTACAGAAAGTATGGTTCAATAGCTGGACTGTTATTTGAAAAATGAAAAAGAGATTTTCAAGGACAAAACTTTCTTCTATCCTTAAATCCCGATGAGGTCATTTTCCAACAGAATTTTGCCCTACCGCCTAGGATTGTAACCAGGTTAGTTGCATTAAAAATGTATATTTCAACTATCAGCCAAAGCAAAATCCTAGACAAACATTAATATGTAGCCATGTAATGTAATCTTTCTGATTGAATAACATTAAGATAACAGTAATTACACATCAATCATGAATCCCCAACTTGGAAAGTTGAAAAAAGAAAAAAGAAAACCAAGAAAGCGAAGAAGTAGTAGTACTTAAATAAGTAACCTGAATACCGGCACGGGAAGAGCGAGAAACAGGCCTCTTCTTGTCATTGTCTTTGTTAGCTGCAGTGGTTTTGGATGCCAGAAGACCCTTTCCTCCTTTTCCAGCCATGGGCTCTTAAATTCTATTTTACATACACCAAAACATGTATCAGACAGAAGAATAAACCATAATCCTAATCAATTTAAAGCTTGGAAGATCTGAATTGAAAGGGAGAGAGAGAGATGTGAACCTGTAAGGGTAATGAAGCAGAGAGAAGAGAAGTTGTCGCGTTTAACAGAAAAAGAAGTCGGGGGGTGGTTTTTGGTTAAATTGATATTTGAATTTTGGTTTTGGTGGGAAAACTCCCTAAAAGTTTCGGGATTTTCACTTTCCCTCCTTTCTTACTGTTCCTTATATTATTATTATTATTTATTGGATCTTTTTTATTTCATAACTTGTTAGCCCATTCCAAAATTACCAGAAAAGCCCATTGATAGGCAGCCCATGGCTATATATCTTTTGTTTTTCTTTTTATTTTTTAACAATTATAAATAATTTGATTATATTTTTAAATATTAAAAAATTAATATAATAAATATTATGATCACATTAACATTAATAATTAAACATGTTTTTGTTTTTTAAATAAAAATAAAAAATAAAAACTAAAAATTATAAAAAATTAAAAATTAAAACTGAAAACTATAAGGCCCTGTTTGGTTGGCCGGAAAGTAAAGTGAATTTGAAATCTGATTCTTCGGAAAATAAATCTATGGAAAGTAAAGATATTTACATGTTCGGATACTTATAAAGATTCTAATAGAAAAGTTGGGTGAATTCTTATTATAGTGCTTGGTATGCATCAGTATTTCATACAATGTAATTTAATTTTGATTTGTATTTCCATTTATATCCCTATTGAATAAAAATTGAAATCGTTAAATAACGTTAATTTGTAATACAAGTTATATTATTAAATGTTAATTTTTCATTTCTAATATTTTAATTATATAATATTGTTTTATTATTCTTAATATTCTTAATTATTATTATTAAATTTCTACTTATTAGTAATTTTATTATTACCAATTTTATTATTTTTATCAATTACATTTATTATTATTATTATTATTATTATTATTATTATTATTAATTTTATTATTCTTAATATTATTAATTTTCTACTTATTATTAATTTTATTATTACCAAATTTATTATTTTT
>JANQAP020000100.1:7313913-7342368 GCA_026874005.2 Erythroxylum coriaceum
ATGATCCTCCAACATTTTTTTCAAGTTTGATTTTTCACTTAGAAACATTTTTAGGATATCATTTCTCAATGTATTACAATATATCATCCTGAACTCGTTTAAACTCATTACAAACCTTCTAAAACCAATATGATCAACCATAGACAAAGAATACTCATGCATTACAATTATATTAACTAACTCTCTTCTTGAGAATTCCTGGCTAAATTTGTAGGTTTGCAATGTTTTTTTCCCATCAGACTTAGTCTCATTCCCAATTAATAATGTTTTCTGGCCTCCAACAAGCCTTAAATGTTTCTTTGGATAACACTTGATCAAATGCTCACGCAGATGCGGAGTCCCGTTTGTATCTTTAGCAGAAAGCTTCCTTTTGCAATGCTTACACTCAACCTTATCAACACCTTTCACAGTCACCAAAGTAAACTCTAGCCACACAAGAGAAGTACCCTTCTTGCCTTTAGTTGCACCACGATCACCAAAGTCCATAGCTGTAAGCTACTCTTCGTCATGAGGTGGACTAGAAAATTTCTTTACTGTATGGTTCTCAACTCCTTTATTAATGATCTCTTGATGATTCTCAGACATTATCTTTTTTAACTTATAAGTCACAAAGAAAACAACCTAAAAAAATTAACTTAGTAAATGATTAGTTGTCCAGGGCCAACTTTGACAAATAAAAGTCCAATAAAATAAAGCCTTTATTTCAATTTCACCTCATCCCTTACATTTTATAAGATTAATATATTTTTGATTAATTGCTATTATTCTCTAATAAACAATTTTAATTTTTCAATTAGGAATAAAATAGTAAACTAGCATTGAAAATCAATCACATTACATGATGTTCCCAATGCCACAAAATGTGTACAACAAAGATTCCAGTGGCAAGCATGCAGAAAATTGATATTTATTTATATAAATTCAAAGTCACTAAAGATCATCATACTATGGTAAGTGGACATTTTAGAATTATTTTCCTAATAATGAGATAAGTAGAAGATAGAGAAGCAAAAAATGAAAAGGAGAGGCGATGTGTATACCTAGCACTTTGGAACTTGACAAGGTTTTTGGCTATTACACACACTGAACTTGAACTTGGATTTTCCATAGATGTGTCCACACAGTAATGTGGGTTTTTGGATATTACACACACTGAACTTGAACTTGGACATATGGTGATTGGTAAGATACGTGGGTTTTGGCTATTACCACAGATGTGTCCACACTGTGTTGCAGAGAAAACGACAGAGTTGCATAATTAGAAAACGACAGAGTTGCAGAGATAAAGAGTAGCAGAGATAACGACTTATTCTGTCAGAGTTGTAGAGATAATCGACTTAATAGCATAGGGCAGAGTTGCAGAGATAAAGAGTAATAAACTAATCAACTTAGCTTTTAAGAGTATGTCGATGATAGCATAGGGCACACCAAACGATTTGTTTGAAAACGTGAAGGAATTAATTAAAATAATTCTTTGATTTTAAAGCCATTTAGTTTCTTCTTATAAAATATTAATATTTTATTATATTTAACTATAAATATTCAAGAAAAAAAAGAAAAAATAGGGTTAATAAAAAACAGGTCAGGTAAGGGTATCCATCGGTTCAGGTTATTACTAGACCCATATCCAAATCCATATCCACATCCATTTTTAAGCATCCATTTAAAATCTATTTTTTAGCCTCCATGTCTATTTTTTTAGGTTGGGTGGTGCAGATATTAATCGGGTTGAAAACCCACTGCTATCCCTATATGTACATCCTGGTGCTTCCTGGGTGTATGACATAAGGCGCATTGTGTGCTTCGTCGAGTATCTCATCCTTTACCTCCTTGACATTCGAAATACAAAGTCTATTGCCTACAACCATAAGTCCATCATCCCTCACTTCCACTTCAGATTGCTTGCCATTCTTAATTTCTTCTCGGAGCTTATTCAAATCTGCATATTATTCTTGTAACTCCTTAACCTTCTTTCTGAGTATTGGTCTCACTCTGAAATTAGCAATAATGCAATCGAGTTCCTCCTCTTTCAAGCTTATTCTAAGTTTTGCCATCTCTTTCAACAATGCTAGATAAATCGTCTGAACATGGGATATCGAGGATTTCCTACTCAAGGCATCGGCCACTACATTTGCCTTGCCTGGGTGGTATTCGATTAACAAGTCATAATCCTTAAGCAACTCTAACCACCTTCTCTGTCTCAAATTCAACTCTTTTAGACTCAATAAGTACTTGAGACTTTTATAATCTATAAAAATCCTCGTTTGAACTCCATACAAATAATGTCTCTAAATTTTCAAGGCAAAAATTATTACTACTAATTCTAAATCATGGGTCGGGTAATTCAATTTATAAGGCTTTAGTTGCCGCGAGGCATAAGCTATTACCTTATCTCCTTGCATCAACACATAACCCAAACCCTTTCTTAAAGCATCACTATAAACTGCATAGCCCTCATCTCCCATGGGTAAGGTCAAAATTGAAGCACTTGTCAATCTGTGCTTAAGTTCCTCAAAGCTCTTCTAACATTCATCACTCAAGATAAACTTCTGATTTTTCCTTGATAACTTGGTCATTGGAGCAGCTATCATGGAGAATCCTTCAATAAACCTCCTATAATAACCTGCCAGACCCAGAAAGCTTCTCACTTCTGCCACTGTATTTGGTGCATGCCATTTCACTACTGCTTCAATTTTCTTCGAATCGACATATACCCTATCCTTCAAAATTACATGTCCAAGGAATACCACCTTATGAAGTCAAAATTCACACTTGCTAAATTTGGCATAAAGCTCCTTCTCCCTTAGTGTTGGCAACACTATCCTGAGATGTTCCTTATATTCCTCTTCGCTCTTGGAATAAACCAAAATGTCATCTATAAATACTATGATAAATTGGTCCAGATATTCCTTGAAGACCCTATTCATGAGATCCATGAACATAGCTGGAGCATTAGTCAATCCAAATGGCATGACTAGGAACTCATAATGCCCATAACGTGTTCTAAAGGATGTCTTGTGTACATCAGATTCCTTGATTCTGAGCCGATGATAGCCTGACCTGAGATCAATCTTGGAGAAGACCTTTGCTCCTTGTAGCTAGTTGAACAGATCATCGATTCGTGGCAGAGGACACCTATTCTTAATAGTCACCTTGTTAAGCCTCCGGTAGTCAATGCACATGTGCCAAGTTCCATATTTCTTTTTAACAAATAGAACTGGTGCTCCCCATGGCAACAAATTTGGCCTTATATACCCCTCCTCCAACAGTTCTCCCAACTGTTTCTTAAGCTCCTTCAGCTCAGCTAGAGCCATTCTATATGGTGGTATGAAAATGGGTACGGTACCTAGAATCAAACTGATGGAGAATTCAATTTTCCTTACTGGTGGCAAACCAGGTAAGTCTTCTGGAAACACGTATGGAAATTCCCTCACAATGGGAAAATTTTTTAACTTTCCTTCGTTCACCTTGGTGTCCACAACGTGTGCCAAGAAAGACCCTTTTCTCATCATCCTGTGAGCTAGCAAAGCTGAAATAATTCTTAGTGATGGTGTTTTTCTATCTCCCTTAAAAGTCACCTTCTCACCCTTACCAAGATCAAATTTTACCTCTTTGAGGCTACAGTCTAACTTTGCATGATATTTCTCCAAGGTATCCATTCCAAGTATAACATCTAGTCCCTCTAAATCTAAAGGCATTAAGTCCACTATCAATTTAGCATCATCAATGAAGAGTTCACAATCTCTATATGCTTGACTTATTATCACATTCCTCCCTAAAGGAGTATTAACAATCAATGGACTATCCAATGGCACCAAATTAATACCATGTAATGTCATGCTTGCAGAAACAAAATAATGTGTGGAGCTGGAATCAATCAATAAATATACTTCTGAATCAAATAACCAAGCCATACCTGTAACAACTTCAGGTGCAGCTGCAGCTTCATCTTTGGTCATGACAAACACCCTTGCCTGTTCCTGACCCCTTGGCCTTCCTGGAGAAATAACCTTCTTTGCCGCTCCAGAACTTCCCACCTCAGTGGCTGGTCTGGTTCCTACTGTTTCAGCTCTCTTTGGAACTTGCATCTGCGATCCATCTTGCTTTGGTGCTTGGGGACATTCCCTGACCATGTGTCCCTTCTCTCCGTATCGGAAACATACTCTAAATAACTTGAAGCACTCTCCTCTGTGAAACTTCCCACAATGCTCACATTGGGGGTTCATATACCTATCCCTCTCCATCCTTATATTGCCTTTTACGATTGAGGTTTGCACTGAAACTGCCTTTACTTGCTTGTTTTTAGCAGAGCCACTACTTCCCACTTCGCTCTATGTGTGGAAAGACCTTATACTCCTCTCAAACATGGTGGCACTCATTCCCTTCTTGGAAGATTGTTCCCAGTTCTTCCTCTTCCTGTTTGCTTCATACTTTATGTTCTCTAGTTTCTCAGCTTGAAGTGTAGCATCTACCAATAGCTGGTAATCACAAAAATTGTGGATCAATACTTTCTCCTTGATCCCCAAATGAAGTCCTCTCTCAAACTTACGATACTTATCCTCCTCATTCTCAACAATGTTGGCCGCATACATTGAAAGCTAGGTGAACTTCAGTTCATATTCACTCACATTCATGTCCTTTTGTGTGAGATTTAGGAATTCTCTTGCCTTCTCTTAGACAGACTTTCGAGAAGTATTTCTTCCTAAAGGCTTCCAAAAATTTGCTCCATGACAATACCGGTGGCATGACCTAACAATGAGGCACTGATTCCCACTAATGGAGTGCGTCCCCTTATAGCAAGCTCACTGCATAATCCAATTTTTCCTCATCGTAGAACTTCATCTGTAACAGGACTGTCTCTGTCCTTCTCAACCATGCTTCAACCTCTTCAGGATTTGTAGTCCTATTAAAGTCTACAGCCCCATACTTGTAGAGCTTATTATACTGTCTGCTCCTCTCCATTGGAGCTTGCACTGGAACTTGTGACACTTGGCCCATATCATGCGTGAAAGCCTGAGCAAAGGCTTGAAAGAAACTTGGATCTATGGGATTTACTTAGGGCATAGGAGGAGGAGGCGGTGGCACTTCATGTTGCATACTAGGTGCCTCAGAATTATGAGCAAAGTGTGTCCCCGTGTCTTATGGGACATGAGATTCATCCGTACTTCCTTGGCGAGAGCAAGTTCAAGTCATAGCTCCTCCAGTTCTCCTTTGAGGCGGAATACTCACTCCTTCAATTTAAAACCATTTAAAAATCTTTAGTTCATGTTTCATGTTAGGTTTAAACTCGCATGCGTGCATGTAAAACCTTCTTAAACGATGCTTCTTGTAAAGCAATTTCAAATCATGTGAAACAATACAACAACAATGCATGTTGTTCTTTTAAATCAATGCATATTCATTTCATGCTTTAAAACGACCCATTTCATGCCGAGGATACTCCTAAACCTAGTTGCTCTGATACCAAAGGATGTTAGACCCCGTTTTTGGAGTCTAACTCGAGAGTCATAAAACGTTAACACATCACTCTGTAGATTCTTTTAATGGAATCTCATTAGCCATCATAGGTTCATCTTCATTCTCATAACATCCCAAACATCCATATTTGAACACTTGATATACGATAATCCATTCATATGTTTATATCCTCAATCGTCACTCTAAACATATCACTCATTTTATCTGTAATTTCTACGTCCAACTAAGTACACTTCAAGCTCCATTCAAGCCTAAATGTATCATAGAAAGCATTGATAAGTCCACAACTTACAAATGTACATGATTTGGGACAATAAACATAACTTTCACTATGGATGTCAGATTAAGGTCATTCAAGTACGGTTTCGAAGAGGACTTGGAGTTTTACAACTTTTATGAAGACCCGAAGAAAGATTTTGCCGTCTAGAGGGTCAAAATTTTGTACATTTATATAATTGTCCCGATAATGTTTGCTTAGCGGACATATGTCCCTCTAGACAGACATGAACTGAGTTGGAACGCTGGAATTCCTGAAAAGGTCTGCCCAGCGGACTTCAACTCCGCCCAACGGATATTTACGGATCAATTTCTAGATTTCTAACTCCTACAAGTTACCTATGACACCTCTTATGCATATCTATCATTTTTAACGTATTTTCCTCATCATTTTCCCTTCATTATCACTTTCATTTCAGTTCAATATCATTTACAACCAAATCATAATCTATGTTTGGTCATCAACCCAAAAACATAACATTCAAACTGATACACAATCATCATAAATTTTTGCACATGTTCAACTCCCTTTATCACCTTCATTTCATCTCTAACTTACCACACTAATTCTTCCCATTTCAAGACACCATAGTACTCTTTTTCTATTAGATCAAGTTAGAAATGGGCTATAAAGTGTCCAGCATACACCCTATGCAGCATCACTAACTTGTAAAAATCCTATCTTTCAAGTTCGATCTCCAAAAATTACACATTTTATATCATTGGAAAGCTAAGAGGATAAACTACAACTTCCAAGAAGACAACACTGTCCAAATCAGCCTAGATTAATACAGTTTTCCCCTGAAGTCAGAACACAGATTTTACCCCTATGAATACTTGAAAATGCAATGCGAAAACATGGAAAGTCATGAGCAAAACATAAATATATTTCATTAACATCAAAAGAAAAGAGTTTTACAAAGCTTTAATGGGCATTTCAAGACCCAAAATACATCATTGGTCTCATAATCCAAAAATACAAAATATACATGAATGAGTGTTACTTCAAATGCGGCTAAAGCCTTGAGTTTTCATATACTAACTTAAATACAAAAATATGTAAACTTGGAGTGATGTCTTGACTCTCTATCATTCGATCTCTTGCTCTTCACCTGGAGATGGGGAGGAATGGGGGGTGAGCTTAAAAGCTCGTGGGTAACAAGTTTATAGCAGAGAAACAAGCAAAATCATTGAAAATATTCATTTCCATAGTAAATTGCATTGAAATCATAAAACACGTATTTCTCAAATTCTCAAGCTTGTCAAACAATTCATAAACAACATAAGTCATGTGTTTCTCAACTTGTCAAACTGATATGTGTTTAAATGATGATCTATTTTATCCTTTACACTTAGTGATTAATGTCTTAGAAATGCTTAGGATACTCATTTTAGCTCATTTTTTATCTTAGGTATATTTTGAAAGTAAAAGAGCTAAAGTGACCCGAAAGCTTGTCCATTGAAGGTATCTTCTCTACTTCTCTACTCTATTGATTCATGGAACATGAAGAAAATGTTGTCAACATGATTCACTACCATCCAGAAAATTTCATAGCCAAGCAAAGTGAGTAAATATTATTACAAAACAACTCATTCACGTTGAACCATGCAAGCTATCCCATGCAAGATTATTTTAACTCACGTGAGACACTACACACACTTGCTTACATTCCATTTTTAACCTAGCATTTAAGGTATAAAGAAGACATGTTATGTGAGACAAAAGGAGGCTGGAAATGTGAACCGAAAGAGACAAAAAAAAGGAGGGCTGGATGCAGATGAAAGAACGTGTTTTTTCTGGGGAGAGAGCTGGAGAGGGAGATCACGCTACACCTGTCCATTATGATTCGGATGGAAAACCTAGCTACAAAAGAAGAAAAGAAAGAGGGCTGAAGGGGCAGTCGGCTTGGGGAGAGCTGAAGAGAAAATTAAACAAGTTACAGCCGAAAGAAGGAGGAAGACCAAAGGGAAGGGGGAGCTAGATCATTTATTCGGGTAAGCTATCTTTCCATGCTTTGAGGCTAGTTTTTATCATAAAAAGAGAGTGTAAAGGCTGCTGCAGTTTGGAGAACAAAATGAGGAATATGGAGGCTGTAAGAACCGAAACTCCCTTGTTGTTGATGAAGAAAACGTGAACGTTGGAGTGCTTCACTGAAGCTAGTTTTAACGTAGCTGAAGCAAGAAAAAAATAGCAGCATGACTGAGAGCTGAAACAAGAGAAGAAAAGTAGCGTAAATGGGAGCTGAAACAAGGAAGAACAGTAGCGTGAATGAGAGCTAAAACAAGAAAAGAAGAGTAACGTGAATGAGAGCTGAAACAAGAGAAGAAAGTAGCGTGAATGAGAGCTGCAACTTCGTGGAAGTTGAAAAAGAAAGGACGAAAGTGCGTGAAGAATAAGGAAAAACCGAGAGAGCTGTATGCGTGAAGAAGAAGAGACAAAGTTGTACGCGTGAAGAAGAGGAGACAAAGCTTGCGGCAGTGAAGAATAAGGAGATATTTGAACAGTAACAATGCACCAAAAACTCCAACATTAAATTGTCCCATCAAGCTACAGTGACAAGGAGTGGCAATATGAACAAAAGGAGGGTGGCTATAGAGAAAAGTGGAAAGGCCTGTGAAAGGAATTTTTGGTAGTCATTCTTTGTTCCATCTTTTTACATAAATGGAGGCTACTAAGGTTGATTATTGGAGCTTGAAGATGGAAATGAAAAGCTAGCTTTCCGATGCCGGTTCAACGAGAATATCGACGCCAAGTCACGGTTAAGTTATTTTAACACTTTAAGGTTGTAATTTCTTTTTGGATTGTTATGTTGTTGGTGTTGATTGGATTAGATTTTCCGATGAATGATCTTAATATGTTATTTTGATTGTTTGATTTCGAACCTATTGCTAAAGTATCGAATGTAATCCGTAGTCGTTATTTTCTATGTTTGTGAGTAGCGTCTAATGATCATTAATCGTTAGGAACAATATAACCTAGGTTAGATAACCCGAACGTGTGAGGTTATTGCCTATATTGATCATTTTTCAATTCATAATGCGACTACCAAATTGAATCTAGAGATCGTATCCTAGGTTATTCAGTAGTTAGGTTTAATTAATGATCGTATCTTGATTAAACATGACCTAAGAGAAAACCGAGATTAGTAGAGTGTTCTATTAGTCTCAGATCAATAGTCCAAAGAGAGTTATAAAGACGTTAAAATGATGGAATATGCTTGATCGTGTTTAGGCCGAGATTGACCCTAGAGCTGGACCTTACTTATATTCAACACTTTTCTCATTTTCGATTGCTTGTTTTAATTTATTTTCATAGTATTTTTTCTTTAATTTCTAAATTCCTTAAAAATCCAAAACCCCCATAACTACAAATTTTAGTGTGCAGAGTCAGGAAAATTTTACGATGCACTCGACACGTGCTGTCACAAACAATCATAAACACATAAGCAATCATAATGGTTTGGGTAGTTCATAAACATGAGGGAGTTCTTGTGAAGCTCCGATAAACATGAGGGAGTTCTTGCGAATCTCCAGTAAATATGAGAGAGTCCGTGAAGGAGCTCCATGCCATTAGCGGATAGGCGGGAAAAGCCTTTAACATGGTCAACGTGCAAGTGACATAACATAATGGACCACCACAAACCCACACAAACATGAATTTCATGACTTGTAAACATATTGCACAAAAAGCACATTTCGGAAACATGATTTCCATAAGCATGATATATTTTAAATACCATTTCCATCATCATTTCATAAATCATCAACAAGATTCATGTACCAAACATGTAGCAATTTCTTAAATCATTTAAGAAGCAATAAATGCAACATTTATAAAGCAATTGAAATCATTTAACTTTATCGATCTGGAAAAATACCTATGGCTCATTAACTCAACTATAAACATGTAACCCACTTGGATTACTTGCTTAAAAACTTGCTTAAAAATGCCCCTTCTCTTGCCCCTCTTGCCTCTCTTGATTTACTTTAACATTGGAAAAAATCCAATTCAATAGGAATATAAATTGAGAACCCAAAAGGCATATTTACTAAAAATTGATTCTAAAATACTTAAACCCATGTATTTCCTAAGCTTCATGAACCAAAACCCTTCCAAAAATCCAAAGGATTAAAAATGGGCTTACCTTGAATCTTCACCAAACAAAGAGATGTTTGGCTCAAATGGAAGCTCTTCTCTTCCTCTTTCTTTTTCTCTTCTTGAATACCCTCAAAATCACTCTTGAAAACTAAGAAAAGATGAAACCTAATCTTTTTCTTCTTTCTTTTCTCTCATGAATGAAACCCTCTCTCCTTTCTTTCTTTTTCACGTTTTTCACTCCTTCTTTCCCTTCATTCACATTTTTTTCCATCTAAATGAAGAAGACAACATTTTCATCTTCCAATTACACCCTTAATGAGTGTGAAATGTCAATCTTACCCTTCCTTTTATGCTTCATGGTTTCTAAACTTAAGTGACATGCCACAATTGCCCTCAATACATTCCTACTGCTTTAATTTAACTAACCAGTGTAATAAAGTCCTACTAACAATGTAATAATAAATTAAACTCCAATAATAATTCTATCATGACCTCATAATTTATTTAAATCATGCTTAACTCAACAAAAAAATTTGGGGGCCAACATGCAATCATTGTAGAGGAGAATTGGTGTATTAGCAAGCCTATGGTAGTGTAATTTCCTATAGGAAGTTGGAGCGAAGCACTAACCGTCAAACACTTGAGAGAAATGAGTGAAAACCGTGAGAAAAATTCATTTTGCATTTTTACTTATCTTTGAGCGATGGTGTTAATTGTTGAGTTTGCTTATGTACACTAATGAAAAAGTAGTCGTGATATGTGTATTAACTTAATATTTGAGTTGGCTTAAATTTGAGAGACTGTATGCTTTGATCTTTGTGAAAATGAAGTGATAGAATTGATTGGTTGTATTTATTTTGCTTAAGGACAAGCAAAGATTTAAGTGTGGGGATGTTGATAGGTGTGCATTAGTGTATGTTTTTCTAGGTAATTGGAATGTGTTTTCTTGCATAATTGTTGATTATTGTTGTAGTTTAGGATTTACTTTGTATGTTTTCATTTAGTTTGATTTCTATTATTGTTCTTTTATATTTGATGTTAATTTAGGGTAAGAATTGACTATTTTGATATAGGTAGGAAGATTGAGCAACTTGGAGATTGAGCTAGAGATCAAAGAGGAAAAGAAAAGAGGAAGTTTTCTGTGGCCAATTCCCACGATCATGGGAATTACAATCCGAGACAATATGCAGGGCTTCATTAAACTTAGGTTTTTTAGACTATCAAAGGATAATTAAGCCTCCATCTTCAAAGGGGGACGAAACTCTTCTTTAGAAACACCATCCTTGAGTGAAGAACACAGGTTTGGAGCCTTGAGGAAGGATTGAAGTCAAGGATCATCATCAAGATTGGGGAAAATAGCACATCAACACCAAAATTTCTAGATTTTGGCAAAGAAGAGAAGGAGTTTCTCTATTTAATTCTCTGTCAATTTTACTTCTTCTATTATTTGTAATATGGTTTATTAGAATGTTAATGATGTTATGGAGACCATGTTAGGCTGATTTAGTTTTAGGGATTGCTTTTGAATTATTTTGTTAGAACTCCTATTTTATTGAATTGAATGAAGTTGCCTTTGGTGATAGGTGATTTTATTTGTTATATTGCAATAAATCGAGAAAGTGAGTCAGATTAATTGTGTAGGATTGTGCAATGAGAGTTGGCAACCTATAGACTTACAATCATTGCATCAATTGATTAGTTAGAGGAGAGATCTCGACGAAGTCAATTGATCACCTATAGGATAGTTTAATAACTAGTTGAATCGGTAGAGTCATTAGGTAGGTTGAGAGATCATCCAATTGATTCCTTTTAATTCGATTAGGAACAATTAGTTACACCTTAAGAGAGGGTAATTAATACATTAGGAAATCTTAGGTGAGATACAATTCGATTAATAAAATAGGAGGGAGACAAAATAGGGAAAAAAGTAATCTCTAGTCTTTAGATTCTTGAGTTCTGATTTTTTTGCATATTGGTATTGTTCAGTGTTCATTATTAGTCTTTTAATTTTTAATTTAATTTTTCAGATTATTTGGATTAAACAATTTTGTTTCTTAAACAAATTCTTGTCTAAATTAAGTGGTGTCTGGGCATCAATCCCTGTGGGATTGATATGTGCTCTTTTTAATTACAAGTCACGACTCGTTCACTTGCGATTTTTTAGCGTAAAAAAAGCATATAGGTTTTACCATCAACAAGCACGTGTTTGAGCTTCAATTTTATGTTTTTGAGGTGTCGTGATGTGTTTGCTAATGTTTTAGGGCAAATATGAAAGAACGAAAGAGATTTAAAGAAGACTTGGAGCCGAACCCAAACCCACGATCGTGGCTAATAAGCTACGATCGTGACAGAAGCAGATGCAAAGAGCCATAATCGTGGCATGACAGAAAGGGAAACAAGGTGCCACGATCATGGCCTACATGATAGATAGCATGCCCCAACCTTCCAAACTTCATTTTTCTAGGACATTTCGGTCCTTTGGAGTACAGGAAAAGCCCTAAAGTTGCCCTAATCAGAAAAGACTATGAGAAGAAAAAGGAAGAAACAGAAAAAAGGCCTCCACTTTTGCCATTTTGGGAAAGCTTCAAAGGAGAAAAGAAGAAAATAGAGAAGAGGAGAGAGGAAGCTGGTCATCTAATGCTACTACCCTACTAGGTTATCTAGCCCAAGTTCTTTCTCCTTTCCATCTTTATTTCTGTTTAATTAATGTATGAGATGATGATGGATTGTATGATGATGGATCTTGGATTGTTGATGATGTTCTAACTTTTCCTTTGGGATTTTACCTTGATTCAATGTTAATATGGTCGTTTTTATGTTATTTTGATTAGGTATTGTGATTAATTGCAGAACTTGCATATTTCGGTAATAAATCAAAAGGGTGAACTGAATAAAAATGATTGGGTTGAAATAATGAGAGTTAAGCAATCCAATAGACCACGTGATTAATCATATCGATTATTTGTGCGGAGAGAGATCCTGTGTGAGACCCAGTAGTTTATTAGAGGGTTTAATATCTAATTAAAGTTGTGGGTCTTTTGTTAATTGAGAGAATGTAAATTCTATAATTCAATTAGGGTTTATGATTTAAGGTTCAATGATTATAACTCGAGAGAAAGTAATCCACCCTACGATAGCTTACAATCGACACCATAATAATGCGAAAATGACTAGATTAGCATTGATGATAGGGAAAATCCCCTGTCTCATAATTTGGTAACCCTTTTTGGTTTATTTCCATTGTGACGTTTGTGTTGCTCGATTTCAATTTCTTTTTATTTTAAACTTGCGAATTAATTTCTTGATAATCACTTTCTCGTATTTACTTTTCTGTGTAATTTTATTTTCATTTTATTAATTTCCTCAGCCTTAGATAACCTAGGATTAGATTAGTTCACCTTCCTCGTGGGATCGACCCTTCATATGCTACAAATCATAACCCGTGCACTTGCAGTATTGGAGGGCTATAAATTGTAAAGCTTGCCCATCATCCAACAGATATACTAGCTTAAGCAAGTTCATCATCACTTATTCCTGACTCTTAGTAGATTACATAAGGAAGACACCATCACCTTTATTAAGGAATTCTATTATGTAATCCAAACACATCCATTGAGTGGCCTTGCATAAGATGACCTTCAAATGTGATGCTTTTTATACTACATAAGAGTCGAGTAAAGACGCAGTTGCTTTCGATCGAGATAGACTCTTTTAAGGAGTAGGACCCAAGTGCATGACATTTTTATACTGAGATTCTTTCCTCCATATATGACCACTGAGCTAAGAATGGAAATTTAAAGTTTTGAATAAAAATAGGGAGAAACATTCTATAAAATTTGGGAGAGATATAGAGCTTTGCTCAGCCTATGTCCATATTGTCAATATTCATTATAATCGGCTATACAATTCTTCTATAAATGCATCACTATATATTATACCTTGGATAATACTGCTACATAAGAGACCGAATATATAAAAACTGTTAAGGAGATCAAGGTGATCATTGAAACCTTGGCTAAAAAATGTCAACTAAAACTGTAAGGGAAAAGAAAAAACTTCCTTTTATGAGGTTTAAGCATCTCCAAACTTGAAATCACAAGTAGTTGATCTTTCGAACCAAATGAAGGTTTTGTTGAACAGAGATATGGTAAATAAGGATGCATGATATCAATGTGGCACGTATAGACATTTATCTCATACATGCATGAACATAGAATCGACCTTGAATTACTATAAAGAGATTGTTAGTTTATACCCTTACAACCAATCATTTGGTTGCAATTTTATGTATAACATTATTTTAATTAATAAAGGCATTCTTTATCTTTATGCATTTTTTTAATTACATTTGATGTCTTATTACTAAAGATAAGGTCCCTGAAATAATCACTGTGTAATTAAAATTATGAAGAGATCATAATTATGAGATTCAATTTGTATTTACATATTATTCCTAGATTATTCATAGTTTTAGTTTCATCAAGACAAGATATCGATTAAATAAGAAAACTAGCACACATCATTTTTCTTTCTTATGAAGAAAGTAATTAATTTTATAAATTAAGTATGGAGATACTTAAATTAACATGTGGGTGCTTATTAGAAAATAAGTTCACTAAATTGGCCTAATTATGAGCATCCTAAATGGAATATTATTTATGTGTCTGGGGATTTCCTTATTATGATGGTTGTATAATTGATTCTTATACTTGAGTTTGCCAAGGTATCTTATGTGGGAATTATAGTGTTCGGATGTTACTTATAACCTATCCCATTTAGGGTAGCTCATTAAGTAATACTTGGATATAGTATAAACTGTATAGAGATAATTAAGTAAGTTAATAAAGAATCTGTCACTCTAAAGTAATTAGAGAGAATGTATCCACTATTCTTGATTAGTAATTTAAAGAATTTTCTAGCCATAATGAATTGAGATTTGAAAAGATATTTTCAAATATCAATTATAAATCAATTACTAATTAGTAAGAATGAACATGATTGGATTCAAAAAGAGTAAACATTATATTCATACTTTATGTCCAGTTGGAACATTGAATGACAAAAGGATTAAATTATACATCATAAATATGCATAGACAGGCTAAGTCGAACTACTGTGACATTTCTAATATTTGAATGTCATGAAATATTGTAGACATCAATCTTGATCTATGATTATAAACTGTTTAATTAGATAATTACAGATAAATTAAAGGAGTTTTAATTTATCTAATTCTAATTATGAATAGAATTATTCACACATGAAAGAGTAGTTAAAAAGATTTTTAAAAATTAATTCAATTAAGTTGGAATTAATTGTGAAGTTTGAGAAATTTTAGGGGTCAAAGATGAGATATTTGATTTTACAAAATTAAATTAAATTATAATTAGAGTTTGACTTCAATTATAATTAGAATACATAATTTTAATAAAACAAAAATTCTAATGCTTTTGTTCTATTTATGAGAAAAATGTGTAAGGGAGGTAGCACTTCTATTTATTTCCTCTTAAAAAGTTGAGTTTTTTTTGCTATGTGGATACCATTAGAGGTTGGATGTTTGAACAACTCATGGTTGATACATTGAAAAGGATTTAGAAAAGGTTTCAATTGGAATTTGAATCAAATATGATTATTTTATTTTATGATTCATGTTTATCAAGTTATTCAATTATTTAGATATAATCAATAAACTGTAAAAACTTACTGCATCAGTAACTTGATCATGGTTGGTTTCCCAACAGAGGTTAATTACATAATTGCCTATGGAAGAAAATAAGTCGTCAAGGATGACCCATTCTCCAATAATTACAATCCAAGGAGAAGAATCACTCAAATTTCTTATGGAAAGAGTAAAGAGTTAGAGTGGGAAAACCTATTGGACCACTTAGGTTCCTCAGTTTCACAACCAACACTGTAAAAAAAAGGATGGAAGAGATGCTCAAACAATACATGTCTTCTACTAATGCAAAATTAAATCAATTACAAAAACTTAAATCTTAAGTGGGAAGGGTGAAAATGGTGATGCAATCTAATTGTGCATCTGTTCATAACTTAAAGGTGCAAGTGAGATAGTTAGCTAAGGTAGTGAACAAAAGATATTAAAGAAAGCTTTTTAATAATATTAAGGTGAGCCCTAAGGATCAAATGTTAGTTATTTATCTCTAGATTGTGAACTTAGCCAGTATAAAGCTACACAACAACACCCAATTTTTTCGATTCGGTAGTTCGATCTCCATTACATTTAGGAGTGGCAAAATACTTGATGTTGAAGCTGTTCAAGAAGAGGAAATGTAAAACTAAGACAAACATGAAAATGAGGAGGAAGTGAACATAAGCAAATTGATGTCAGTCTCATCCCTAACTAAGTTGGCCACGAGCTAAAGCTATAATCCTCCGTCAAACCTTATATACCACTCATTCCATACCTTTATAGGTTGAAAAAGAGGAAGGATGAAGACAACTTTAAAAGTTCCTAGATATCTTTAAGCAGTTACATATTAATAATGCCCTACGTCGAAGCATTACCCATATGTCAACATATGTAAAGTTTTTAAATGAGATCATCTATAAAAAAAACTTGAGGAATTTGCAATGATACCTTTAACATAGAAGTGTAGTATGATCCTGAAAAATAAATTCCCTTCGAATTTAAAAGATTTAGGAAGTTCTATTATCCTATACCATTTTAGTAATTCTAGTGTTCATACTATTTATAAGATTTAGGTAATGGTATTAACCTAATGTTTTTATCTCATTTAGGAATCTTAGAATAAGATAACTCAAGATAAAGAATATGTTACTCCAACTAGCTGATAAGTCCTTATGTACCTAATTAGGGGTCATGAAAGACCTACTGGTTAAAGTAGGAAAATTAATTTTTCTTACAAGCTTCTTGCAATGGGAGTGGCCCATTGGGGTTCCCGTCATCTTAGGAAGATCTTTTTTTGGCCACCAAAAGGGCACCAATTGTGTGACTGAGGTAAAGTTGACACTTAGGTTGAGTAAGGAGAAGGTGGAGTTTAACATCTTCAAAGCTTTAAAAGGACCTACCCTTTATGAAAAGTGTTGTAGAATGGACAATATTAATTTCATTATATGTAAGGACTTACCTGAAGTTACTTATAATGACCCTTTAGCGGCATGTATAATTTTAGGACTTAAAGGAAAAAATGGAGGATCTATGCTTTTAGGATGGAAGGATAAGAATATAAACCTTGATGTTCTTATATTTTCGAGGATTTAGAAGATAAAACATCTAAACCCCTACCATTTAACAATGAAGCACCTAGGCTTAATTTGAGGAGATTGCGTGCTTATTTAGGTCTTACATATCGAAAAGGAATTGGTACCTGTCTTATTATTCTTTATTCTTCTTTAAGTTCTGTGTAGGAAGAGAAGTTATGTATAGAGGCTAATGCACTAGGTTATTAAGAATAATTTTGGGGAGATGTTGAGCTATTGAGCTGAAGGGTTTAGTAATTATGTCGAACTATAAACAATAAAAAAGAGCTTATTGCGAGGCAAGCCTACAATTTAATTTTTCTTTTCTTTTCTTTTAGTTTATTAGTTTTAGTATTCTACTCATCTTTTTATTTCTTTTATAAGTAACTTTTGCCAAAATTTCTTATATTATACCTCACCAACCTTGTATAGTTTTATATCTACCTCAATTGTATATCATAATTATTTGTATTATCTTACTTGTCTAGCATTGAGGACAATGTCATGCTTAAATGTGTGAGTAAATTTCTAAAAATTTTATTTTCCTTTTTATATTCTAACAAACATTTTTAATTGTATAGTTTTTGAGCTTTAGGTTTAAATTTATCTTTTTTATTTTCTAACTAATATTTTCTAGTTATGTATTTTGTGTGTTTTAGGCTTAAATTATTAACTTTCTTTTTTTATGTTTATAATATCATTAATTATTTTAAGTTGATAGCAAGAGTTTATACATAATTATTAGTTAAAATCAGTTGTTAAAAATTAGGTACATAAAAAGATTAAGTGGTTACTATGTAAAATTTGACTCTATGAAGGATGGTAAACCAAATTCATAACGATACTTTGATTTGACTTGAATTACTATGTGAGAAATACAACCAACATGCACTTTTTCTTTTTTTTTTTTAATTTAGATATCTCCTTTGACTATGGACTTTTATAACTTGAATTTCATCTCTTTAAGATTATATATAAGATATATACTAACATTAAAATGATAAAGACATTTAAAATTTACGTTTGAGTCAAAGCGTCTAACCTTTTTGTACATTGAACCATTAGTGAACCTTTTAAGTTTTATATAAAATTTTGTCATTTTCTTTATTACCTTCTTAAGAACCTTGAGCTTAAATGAAAAATAAGTAATTTCAACCTAATTTATGATTAGTACAATTTTTAGTTGTGATATGATGTTGTTGGGTATGGTGTGTAAATAATTAAGTTTGGGGGAGATGTATGAGTGGTAATATAAAAAAGAAAATTGGTAATTCATGTAAATTCAAATAAAAATAAAAATATATATTGTTGAAAGTCAATTTGCATGGTTTTCTTGACTTGAAAAGGATGAAAGGAAAAGGAGATTTTTGCAAAGGTATAAGTTGTTGATGTAAATTTTTGATCAATTTATTAATTTATTTGCACTACTAATGTTGAATATTTTTACTTTTCCATATTCCTTTCCTTTGTTAACCTACTTGTTCCTTTAGCCCTGTTACAACGAAATTCAAAGGCCTTTTGATTTGTGTTTGCGTATATCTATTGAAGTAGTAGAAATCAGAAAATTTTCAAGCCTATAAGAAATTTAATTTTATAAAAAATTATGTGTACCTCACTAAAAATTCAAATACTAGTGCAAATCAGTGATACCTTGTGAGGAACATGTCAATTTGAAGTATTTAAGCTTAATGAAGGAGGAAGAATAGTGTTTGCATTGTGATGATTGTATAATAATTTATTTAAGAATTGTTATGCATTTAACTTTTACAATTCAATTAAAGGCTTGAATATGTATATATTATAGTATTAACTGCTAAGCTAACTAATATGTGTAGGTCAATGTTTGTGGCATTATGGTATATCCTTAGGAGACTATAACTCCTCTATTAGGGACATCATATGCTAAATGGTTTTTTACATCTACAAAAGAATTATTTCTTATTGTAGTTAGTTTAGATAGTTAGGTTTTATTGTTACCAGTTGCTTAATGAGTTCAGTGTAAAAGAGTATAATGTCCTTATTTAGCATGTTTATAAGGGTTAAATTGGTTTGTAACGTAGCATCTTTATAGCACATTTTGTATGATATTATATGATGTTTTCCTATGTTTGATTCATATTTGTAGGTGATAATTTAAAGCAAAAACATATATTTAAGTGCATTTTCTCTATGGTTGTCCGATCAAGGTTCCATTAAAATTAATTGGAAGTTAGCATGTTGAACAACAATTTTGAAGAACACATCAAAGATCATCTTAAACTTAAAGATATCAAAAATTGGAGAAGAATTGAGAAACAACAAAAAACTGACATTGGTTACAACATTGAGTCAGACACTATGCTAGGTAAGAGCTATATAGGCATCGAACTCGTGATTCAGAATCCAAAGATGCACAGAATTACAAATTCAATTACCTTAGAAATCTACCATGTAACCCTAGCCTAAAAATAATTTTATTAGGGTTCATTAGAGGTAACTTTTAGAGGAGCATATGCTTGGTGATAGGCTTTTAGTTACCAATTTTCATTAGATCACAGTTTTAAGATTTCTCAACATCAAGGAAGGATAGAGAGTAAGAATGGAGGAGATCCACCTAACTTAGACGCAATTAAGGACATGTTTTTCTATCTCTTTCTTTTCTAGTTTATTTGATGTGAAGATTATTTTGTTTTTACAATGTTTAGTAACAAAATATCTAGTTAGGGTTAGGGATATAGTGTATATGAGATATTTAATTATTAATGCATGATAGATTATTGCCTTCGTTGAATTTACTTTCTTTGATTTTAATTGATATTTTATGTTTGGCTGTTATAGATTCAATCTTAAGGACTATATGAAGGACCGAGAGGTTTAAAGTATAATTTATACACTAGGAGAATAAGCATCTAGATCTAGAGGCAGTGGTATCCTAAACAAAGGTGATAATTGATAGATTAGCTCTATTTAATGAGTTCAATTTGGTGTTGCGCATTAAGGGGTGTTATTTTCTTAATTGGACATTCATGTGTATTTTGAAAGAGGACATAGATACTTTAGATTAATTGCTATTTCAACTTTAATAATTATTCTTACATGATAATTAGTAAAGCCTTGAAATCCTAGGGTTTGTTTTATTGATTTATTTTCTTAATTCTATTATTTAGTTTGGATTAATAAAACTTAGTAGTTATAGTTTTTATGAGTAAATACTCTGGAAAACTCCAAATTATAATTTGCTACAGTTGATTATATGGACTTGCATATTAGATTAATTAATGATAAATCTTAAAAATTCAACAAATCAAAATCGAACAAATTAAAAATGAATCAACACAATACAAGACTTTTTATTCTTGCAATAAGAAAAGGAAGCAGAGGAATATCACGTGGGGATAATACCTAATAAACTAGATAATAATATATGGTAAGGATCAAAGTAGAGATGGCAATGCGTCAGGCCAGGCCATTGAGTTGACCAGTTATAGCCTAGCTTGATAGATTAGGGGCTGCTGGGCCTGTGACCCGGCCCAATCACAAGCTGACTGACCCTTAGCCCAGTCGGGCCAAGCTATCTAGGCCCGTGTTCTAGTCAACCCGGGCTAGCCGGACAATATTTGTCATCCCTAAATCAAAAGTAAAATATGAGCCAAGCATGCACCTTCTTTAATAGGTAGCATCAATTTTGGCAAAAGTCACATATTGACATGTATTGTTTGGCAGGGTTTGAAAGAGATAAATCTTGTTCCTTTATTCCCTATTTTATACGGGGCTAAGTAATGATTTTCTAAGAGAGGAATATGAAAGGTTAAGGGATGTTTTATTTAAAAAGTTACAACTAATTATAAGTATATTTATATGACATAACTTAGGTATATGTTTTGTTAAGTATTTTGCTTGATTTTAATGTTATATTACCTTAGTTTACTGTATTTATTATAGAATTACAAATCGCAGAAAATTTTGAACGGAAATAACAAAGGGACTGGATCAGGTCAGAAACTATGATGACATAAGTAAAGTAGAGTGGGACACAAATGATTGAAAACGCGTTAGAACTTGGAAGATAAAAAAATGAACAATGGAAGGAATTTCACAGTGGCCGGTGGGTGACATGACAATGTGGCTACAGAGACTAACATATACGCCGGCCTTCTAAGCTTTTAAGATCCTTGTATTCAGAATGTTATGTCAGTTAGATTCGTTCTTTTACCACTATAAATTTGGCCAGAAGCTGTGCATCAGTTGAAACTTAACAACATATAGTGCTTTTGCGTCACAACACAACACGGCAATAGATGTAAAACGAATAGTAAAAGACAAAAAGGATAGAAGACCCATTGCGCTATTCTTTTGCCTTCCTTTCATTTGAATTGAAACTGCCATCAAAAGATATGTTGATTTTCCTTTACTTCTTTTCCCTCTTTTCACCACGATGTATTTTAATTTTTAAGCTAACGATAAAGACTTTTTTTTTTTCTTAAATAGTTCTTTTCAGCCGGGTTTTCAAAATCATCAATTCCAAATGGTGTATTATGGCATAGGCTAAAATATAAAAATTAAGAAAAATAAAATACTACATTTTTGTTAATATCAATATAAATTATTATATAATTAATTACTATACATTTAATATTATTTAAAAAATATTGTTATATTTACAAGCAATTAATTACATAATAATTTATATTAAATTTAATATAAGATCTTTCTTAAAATATTTAATATTACAGAATTCTTTGGTAGAAACTTAAAATAAGAAGAATAATTTTTAAAAGAAATAAAAACTAAAAGAAAGTCTTATTGATAACCAACATTAACAATGGCCTGAAACTTGCAACTAATAACATTAGGCTTTGATTTAGTGAACATAAGATACTTTGTACTTCTAACTTGTCCATTTAAAATGTATACGCATAAGATCCAGTAGCATATTAGCCAACAGTTTTCTTTTCTATCATCTAGCGCTACCCATTTTCGTAATACTTTAGCTCAACAAAAGAAGCAAAGCACCCAATTTTGGTGAATTTATCCTTCATAGTAAACCCTAAAAGGAAAATAGAAAAGATGAAGCTGATAATTCATTGACCCTTTCTTTTCTATAAAGTCAGCTAAATTACATGGAATGCCAAAGGGATTCAACTTCCTTATTTTGAAGGAACAGTGACAAGTTTGAAAAACTGTGGATCATAATGGTCTAGTCTAATGTAGCCTTCCAATTTTCCAACAGTTCTTGTTACCTTTTTCGCTTCCATAGACTCTGATAATATACTTTTCACCTACATTCCTTCAAAGATCGTGTAGCAATGCTCGACACGAGAATATGAGAGGGCAGTCTGAAATGCTTGTTTTCTTTTAGATTGGATCCTTCATCCACTACCACAAATTGTGTCCACATAGAAAGAACATTATATATACTTCGTGTAAAGAAAACAAAAACAATTAAGTTCTATAACTTACTAGCTTTCAACATTAGGAATGAATCCAGATACTTATCATTGATTTATGTTAAATTTCAGTCATTTAGCAAGAAGCTTCACGATTTTTCTAGCTTCCTTTGACAGGAACAGGGAACTCCCGTGACCCAAAAATTTGCTAAAAATGAAAATCGTAAGAGATACCTTCATTCGCTATTTTTGTTCCTCCCTATTTGCAAAAGTTTTGGTCCTTTTTAAATCATTTGTTTTGTTTGTGTTGGTTTGTACCCTACGGCTAATCGGTTTAGTTATAGTTTAGTGGTAAAATATTTAAAGACATTCTTTATCTTATATATATTTAATGTATGTGATAAAGTCCATAAAATAATTACATATTTCAAATAAAATTATAATGAAACTATAATTATGAAATTTATATTGCATTTATGTTTTATTCATAAATTGATCCTAGTCATTGTTCTATTAAGACTAAACATTAATAGAACATTAAAAAAAACTAGCACATTTTTTTTCCTTCCGAAGGAAGTAAATACTTAAATAAACGTATGCGTGAGAGAATAAGTTCACTAAACTGACCCATATGAGAAAGTCATTTGAAACATTAATTGTATATCTATGAAAATTCTTATTGTAATAATTATATAAGTGATTATTTGACTTGAGATTTTCAAAGTTATCTTATATAGAGATTGTTGTATTTTAATACTACTTATGACATATTCAAATCATGAGTAGTTCAGTCGGTAATTATTAGATGTAGCACATAAAGGTAATCTATCTTTCCCTTTACATGATCTCTCTCCTAGGGTTTATGTGGAAATGGGCTAGTAGAATTTAAAGTGAGATTCCTAGCTCTCTGTTTGTCCCATTTTGAAGTTAATTACTTTGATCTCAAGAGATCTTTATGTTGACCAGTAAGTGCGCATGACCGTCAAATTCACTCGCTTGAAAATCTTATTTTCAGTTTAAGGTTTTCTCTCACTATCTTTGTTGGGTTCTTGAAAATTATTCTCTTTTGGAATAACAATTTTTGTTGCTATCAACTTGCCTGTTGGAAGAGTAATATTTTGTAGGGATCCCACCTTCCAGTCAGTTGCGGTCACCTGTGAAGAGTCTACATTCAAAATACTATGAGGTGTTCAACTACGTCCAGGTACTAACCAAGTCTTAATTCAATCACTGTTATTAAGGGAGTGCTTGGTTTATGGGTTTGAAAGACATCAATGAGTATAAGAATAAAAAATATTGGTTGGTTATATATTATCATTGCATAAATAGTTTTTTGATATCTAAATTTTAGGGATTACTCCGTATCCTCCAAATATGTGAGGAATGAAAGTCATTCATTCCTTTTTTTAGTAAAATAATATAATTAATTAAATATAATTAATTAAAATTAAATATATTCTAAGAATAATTAATTAGAATATAATAAATATAATTAATAAAAATATATTAAATATAATTAATTAAAATATATTCTAAATATAATTAATTAGAATATATTAAATATAATTAATTAGAATACATTAAAATTAAATATAATTAATTAGAATATATTAAATTTTGATATAAAAATTTGTCAAATTTTTATTTCCCCTTTTTTAGTAAAACAATATAATTAATTAAATATCATTAATTAGAATATATTAAAATTAAATATAATTAATTAGAATATATTAAAATTTGATGTAAAATAAAATTTTAATTAATTTTTATTTTTATCAAAATAACATAATTAATTAAATATAATTAATTAGATATATTAAAATTTCATATAAAAATTGAATTAATTTTATTTTTTCCTTTTTGAGCAAAACAACATAATTAATTAAATATCATTAATTAGAATATATTAGAATTAAATATAATTAATTAGAATATATTAAATTTTGATGTAAAATTTTTTTTTATTTTTCCTTTTTAGTAAAACAATATAATTAATTGGAATATATTAATATTAAAAATAATTAATTAGAATATATTAAAATTAAAATAAATTTCTTAAGATTTTCAACAAATCAACCACTATTAATGGTAATGATAATCACTCATTTGTCTTAACTAACCATCATAATTATAATGATTACGTTCATTCTCATTCCACACTATATTCATTCTCATTCCTATTATCATTCCCCTATGTGAACCAATAACCCCCTGATATGTTTGGCTTATGATGTATGTTGTAGAGTCAAGCATCGACTTTAAAAAAAAACATGCTCGAGGTTGGTTGGTTTTCTACCTAAAAATGGATGCAGATTTGTCTTGAACAATCAAGGTTGTGTTAGCGAATAAGCATTTTCTTTTCCCATGAAGTAAGTAAGCGTCCTTTTCTCACTCCACTTACTCTCTATAGATTTCATATTACATCTTTTGTTCTCTCTTTGTGTCCCTTTTGTGATTTTTGGGGTTAGTCTAGCAATTTCCATATCTTGGTTTTGTGTTTTTTGGAAGATTGGGAGGTCAAAATTCATTGGATACAGTATGTTTATTTATGTTGTTGGTAGTATATGTTGCTTTTGCCAATCATTGTAAGTTTCTCTCTAATTATATATTACTTGATGTTAGAGGGTCTAAGTTTGATTCTTTTAGGTTTGTCTTTTTTTTAATTTATGGTAATCAAACATTAGAATTCTTTACAACTAGACTTAGATTCAGTCTTTTTGAGTTAGAGTGCCTGTTTGTTTCGGAATTACTTATTTTGTTATTCTTATCAAGGCATTTAGTAACCTAAAAAAAAATTGTCTTGTTCCATCCTACGATTCCCTTAATTGGAAATATCACTTACTTTGTGCCCTAGTTCATAGCCCTGCCACTAGGACTGTCCTTTCCCTGCATGTTTAATACTTTTCAAGTAGTGTTTTGGAGTTTGGTGATCCACAATACCCTTTTCTTGGAAATAGAAACTCATGTCTTGTTGACAAAATAAGTTATACCTGTGTCACTTGTCAAGTCAGTTCGTAGCATATCATCTTGCAGATTATGACATTACAATATCTCCCTCATATATTATTTCACTCTTCCTTCTTCTTTTCTCTCAATGCACAGAGCATGGTTCTGTCCATATTTTGTTAAGTCGAAAATTATATGGAAAAAATGGAACTCGATTGTTTTACAGTTGGGCTTGCTTTCTTTGTTGTTTGCTATCACACTATTGTCTGCTTCCCTTTTTCAAACCTAAAGCAGGGCCAAATAATAGCTACACAGACAAGAGGGAATTCACTCCAAAGTGGGCTTTTGTTTCCTTTTCCAGTTAAGGATTGAACGAATGAAGAGGCTACTTGGAAGAAGATGAAGATGCTCTTGTCTCTTTCATGCTAGTTAAGCAAGAGTGACTTACCTTCCCAAAAGCCTAAAAGCCAGAACTTCTTCCGAAGACACCTTCCACTCTTTGAGAAAGAATTTAGATCAACACAGATTATTGTCAGGTATTCTAAGTCCAAACTGACCCCTACTCCTTCTATTAATTTAAGCAAGGTGTTGTGATTATTATTATTTTATTTTAATTTTGATTATTAAGTATTTATTATTATTAGCATTAGTATTCTTATTTATTATTAATATTTATTTGTTTTTATGCATTTATGTCTTTAATCACTTTGTCTTCTAAACTTGCATCTCTTGAGTTATTATTCTATTTTATTTAGTTATTATTACTTTATTCTATTTTTTAAAAAAATATATTTAGTTATTTTATTACATCGTTTATATTTTTTTAAAATATTATCTTCATGTCACATTTACACGTGAGTTTACCATAAGCAACCTCTCTACTATGTAGGAGTAAGGTTGAGTATTATCAAACCTCCCTAAACCTTGCGTTGGTGCGGGATTTAAATTGGGTGATGATGATGATGATGACATAGAGGTAGTTGAGTAATCAAGAATATGCTTCATCACCCTAAAGTAATTATGGTGATTGTTTTGTTGTTTTCAGTTACTATTAATTCCACAAATCCTTGGCTAAGATGAAATGATGTTTTATAAATAGTTTACAAATGTTATTAATTGAATCAATAGCTAACGATAGAGAACTTATATAATTAAACCCAAAATAGAGTGGATATTAATTTCATGCTCTATGTCTAATCAAAACATTGTATGATAAAATAATTGATTTGTATGAAATAATCATGCACAAAAAGGTTAATCAAAATTATTTTGACATTTCTAAATATTTGGGTGGTCATAATATATTACTAAATGTAATATTGATCGATAAATATAAATTGTTTAATCAGAGAATTAAATATAAATTAAAAGATTTTAATTTATCTAAAATCTAAATATAATTTAGGTTTATAATTTATATTCATTACTAATATATTTGAAAACCTTACAAGTCTCACGTAAAAAAAAAGATTGAAATCAGTTAGCTTATCGATGTACTCTGTCACTCGTAGATTAAGATTATGAGTTTTGATGAGTTTGGTACTTCGGTCAACTCATCCATCGTTGATGGGTCAAAGCAACATAAGTTGGAAGTCCACAAATATTTTTTTATTTACAGGTATTATCTTCATGCTGGAGAAAAATAAATGTGATTAAGATACAATTGCACACAATTCTCATAGTTTTGATCTAATGATAGATGTTCTTCAAGTTCTAAATTTTCAATTGGTCGACAATGTTAATCCAAAATCGAAGATTTTTAGTTAAGTTACATTCTGTAGACGACACTGTTGAACTAAAGAACAATCTCTCTCTCTCACACACTTGCACGCGCGCGCGCACACACACACATATAAATTGTATTCCTAACAGTACTATTAGATAATAATATATTTTGTAATATTTATGGTAATTATTGCGTAAATATTTTTAGGAAGTAGGGTTTTGTATAGGCTTTTATATAAGGTCCTTTGCTCTCATTGAAAAGAACGACATTATCTCCTCAAAATTTATCATGATATCAGAGCCAAAACTTTGACTTCAATAATCTTGTTGCAGCAGTGTTTGGCTTAGACTTCAATGTACAAGACGAAGACGTTTCTTACCAAGGAAGAAGAAGAAAAAGGAGGAAAATTAAATGCAAAGCCCCCTGCCAATTGCCGTTTTATGGTTTGCAGTGTTCAGCTAATGGGTAATTCTATTTTGACTTCACCCTCAACCACTTCGCAGGATACAACTACATCATTACCACCATTTCATTCTTCACACACGGTTGATAATAGATCCTCTACCAATCACTCAAATTCTATGCCCGTTGAGCCTTCTAACAATAACGACTCTATCATGTTTTCTGTAAAACCAATAGATGATGTTGAAACGTGCCTACAATGTGATAAAAGGTCGCCATCATATCTTAAAGACTATATTTGTCACACTCACATTGTCCATTGCCTTGGCACCATTTCAGGACATCTTCCTCCGCCTAATACCTCAAGATCCTTGTATCGTTTGGTTAATTATGTCAATTATGATCGATTCTCTTCTACACATGCTAGGTTTCTTGTAGTAATTTCAACAAATAAGGAGCCTACTTCCTTTTCTGAAGCTATGAAACATCCTGGTTGGTGTGAGGCTATGCGCCAAGAAATTAAGGCTTTGGAACGTAATGATACTTGGACTATTGAGGATCTCCCACCTGATAAGAAGGTCATTGGTAATAAGTGGGTCTACAAGATTAAGTATAACTCAGATGATACAATTGAATGCTTGAAAGCTCGCCTTGTAATGTATGGAAACAATCCGGTGGAAGGTTCGGATTATGATGAGACTATTGCGCCAGCTGCTAAAATGGTCAGTATGCCTACTTTTCTTGTAGTAGGTGCCATAAAAGGTTGGGAGTTACATCAACCTGATGTTAACAATGCATTTCTTTATGGTGATCTCGATGAGGAAGTGTACATGAGACTACCACAAAGGTTTTCTGTAACATCCTCTCACCTATGGGAAGGGTAATTTAGTAATTTGGAACGGGTTAGGAATGTGTAAAAGTGTATTGACATATTCATGCAT
>JANQAP020000100.1:7355542-7379483 GCA_026874005.2 Erythroxylum coriaceum
GGTACGCATAATTATAACCCTAGTTTTCTCTGCTTTCCTGCAGTCCCTTCCTCAACCAAAAAGCTAACTTGAGCGTCAGAGAGGCTTATCGGGAAACAACCCCCGACGTGCCTTCTTTGTTTTGCAGGAATCCTTAAGCCAGAATCCTCGTATCCAACAGCTGTTTCTATGGATCCAAACGACAACGTACAGCCTCGTCAGAATCCGGCTGAACCACTACTCAACGTAAGGATTTCCTCCCGCAACGGTATGCCATTGCCACGCACTACTACCACCAGATTATATGATCCCTGAAACTAATTTGCATTTATTGTTGTTTGTTGATGCCAATCTACCGCATGAATAATGCTGAATTATTCTCGAGAATATAGATTAACAATAATGCATGCCCATAACCTTGTTATCAAAAGTAGACATAATTTCTTTCTTCTTTCTTATAAACTTTTTCATACTTGTATTAGCGAGGTATAAATTTTGACCACTGTGTTGAGTGACATATTTCCTACATAAGAGAAATATGAAAATTGAGGAGTCTCCTTAAGTTATAAAAAGAGGCCCCTTCACTTTTGCTGAATATCCCAAAATTGCCTATCTTTCTTTAAGGCAAAAATTCTCTATCTCTCTTTGTAATATTTCACTTTTATTATTTACTTCAAATAATGAAATATTGATTTAGTAGTGTCTGAGGACTAGGCATAATTAGGCGAACCTCGTTAAATTTTGGTGTTATTTATTTGTTTATTTAATAGCTATTATCTGGTATAGTTGTAGTGAATTATTGTGTTATTAAATTACATGTCTAGGAAAATTTTGTGTAAGGAGATTGAGTTTTAAGTGGGACCGTTTGTGACCACTCCATTCTTTCCTGGAAATTTACCTGGTGTGATTTTTCAGTACAATCGTTCACACTCTATTCATCAATGCAATAGTGCTTAAGGTGAATTTGTTATTTTTGGTGGAAATTAACCTGAGTTTTTACAACAATTAGTATAAAAGCCAAGATTTCTTCTTAGTATGGTTGCAGCGTTGTCTGATCTTCCACATCGCAAAAAATTTCCCTAGGCTTTTGGCATTCCACATCGGCAGCTATCGAATATAAATCGTAGCGGAGATGATAGAAGACAGAAAAAATTCCATCCATCCATGTCAACTGCTTCTTCCTCGTCTATTTTGACGAGAACTACAGTGACAAATGCAAGATTTTCGGTGGAGATTTTTAATAGTATGGGTCATTTTGGCATGTGGCAAAGTGAGGTTCAAGATGCTTTTTTTCAGCAAGGTCTTACCATTGTAGAAAAGAAACCAGATGATGTTGAGGAGAAAGATTGGAAGACTATAAATCGTTTGACATGTGGTACAATTTGACCATGTCTTTCTAGAGAGCAAAAGTATGCTTTCTCGAAAGAAACTTCTGCATATAAATTGTGGAATGCATTGGAGGAAAAATTCTTGAAAAATAGCAGTCAAAATAAGCTTCCTATAAAGAAGAGACTGCTTCGTTTCTCTTAGGATCTGGGTACCACTATAAATGACCATATAACCAGTTTTAATCAGTTAGTTACTGATTTAATGAATTTGGATATGACATTTGAAGATGATGATTTGACTTTCATGTTATTGGGATCCCTTCCTGAGGAGTTTGAGTTTCTTGAAACTACTCTACGTCATGAGAAGGCTACTGTCTTTTAGTAAAGTTACAACTGTTTTGTACAATCATTAATTGAGAAGGAAGACAAAGGAAGAATGTACAAGTGGAGCAGCAGAAGCTTTGGTGGTCAGAGGCCGTTCGCAGAACCAGACTAAAGAAAAGAGAGGGAGATAAAAGTCAAGGCCCAAATTGAGCAAAGATGAATGTACCTTTTGTTGGGACAAAGGGCACTAGAAGAAGAATTGTCCTAAGCTCAAAAATAAAGGCAAACCTGATAAAGGAAAGGTTGTTGCATATTCAAATATCGCTGAGTGTAATGATGAAGACTCAAATTTTTTCACTTGCTGTTATGTCATTAACTAGCTCTTCTAGTATTTGGCTGCTTGATTCAGGATGCAGTCATCATATATGTCCCAACCGGGATTAGTTATATGATTTTAAAGAACTAGAAGATGAAATTATTTATGAAGCAAATGACTTCCCTCTTACCATACATGGGATTGGTTCCATTCGTTTGAGGAATCAAGATGGATCAGTCAGAATATTGACAGATGTTCATTATGTGCCGAGTTTGTTAAAGAATCTCATTTCTATAGGGGCACTAGAAGAAGAGGGTCTTGAGGTGGTAG
Source organism: Erythroxylum coriaceum (assembly GCA_026874005.2). Lineage (NCBI taxonomy): Eukaryota > Viridiplantae > Streptophyta > Magnoliopsida > Malpighiales > Erythroxylaceae > Erythroxylum > Erythroxylum coriaceum. The sequence continues at coordinate 7,357,820 of JANQAP020000100.1, forward strand.
CAAAATATGGAGTGATGAAGATCATCTTTGGTGCACTTGTGGTATTAAAGGGAGTACAGATGAATAATAGATTGTATCATTATCGGGGTACTATTGGTATTGGAACAACAGCAATAGTTTCTAGTGATGAGAAGGAGTTAGAAACAAACAGGTATGGCATATACGCTTGGGGTATGTAGGTGAAAAATCCTTAAATCTCTTAGTAAATCAAGGATTGTTGAAAGAGTTGAAGACTTACAAATTGGATTTTTGTGAGCATTGTGATAGTTGTGATTTGCATCATATTTTAGGGTTTAATTTTTTATGTATTTAGTGTTAAGTTGAGTGTTTAGCATAAATTTAGGTTTTAATTGTGTTATTTTATGTGTTTAAGTGTTTTTTATGAGTTAGTATAAGTCTTTGAGCTTAAATGTTATGTTTTTGAGGTACCTTGATGTATTTGTTAGTGTTTCAGGGTCAACGGCAAAGAACGGAGAAGTTTCAGAGAGTTTTGGGCCAAAACCATAGCCACGATTGTGACAGAAAGATGTGAGCCATTAGGATTCAGGCCACTATTATGACACTTTGGTCACGATCGTGACAGAGAGGCCAGAACCAAGCCACTATCGTGGCATTTGAGCCATGATCGTGACAGAAAGGGTTAGACGCTGGCCACGATCGTGACAGGCAGGGCCATGATCGTGACCTGCGTCGTCAGATATGAAAGTAGGTAAAAATGTCAAGTTTTGAGGAACTTTTCAGACTGTTTCGACTCCGAATTAACCCTAGGGTTTTCAAGGTATTTAAGGAACAATAAGAACAGAAGAGAGGAGCTTTTTGCATAAGCCAAATTTCGAAACCCTAGAGCTTATCGAGAGATTTGAGGAAGGAGACAAAGGAAGAGAGACACGGAGAAGAAGCTTGACACAAAGTACTTCTTGAAACAGGTAGTTTCCCGCCGTCGTTGCATCCATCATCATCCATTCCAAACTATTTCTGGTTTATTTCATTCTTACAATTGTATAGAATTTGAGATAGCCATAGATGATAGATTGTTGAATGTTGAGGATAATGTCTAAACTCACATTCAGGATTTGTCTTTGATATTAATGAAATTTAATTTATTACGATTTTATTGAGTTATTCGTGATTCAATTTTTGTTCTTAATAATTCGGTAATAAATTGAGAGGGTGAACGAGTGAAAATCATCAAATTGGGCTAACGAGAGTTAGGTAGTTTGATAGATTAAGAATTGAATCGAACCGGTAAAATTGTGTAACGAGAGATTGGGCATAAATTTTCGATAGGTTATTGGATAATTTCAGAATTAATCTAGGTTTTGGGTTAATTGGAAATCGAGAGATTACAATTCCATAATCTAAATTATGGTTTATAAATTAGGGTTAAAGATTATAACTCGAGAGAGAGTAATCCACCTTAGGACTGTCTAGACCCAGTAATTCGATAATTTCATAATCAATTAGATTTTCATTAAAGTCAGATTAAAACCCCCTTTCTCTCAATTAGTAGTTCCTAAGTTGATTCTTGATTGGGTTGTGCAAATTGCTATCTTGTTTATAATTTTTGAATTTAATTCTTGAGATTGATTGTTTGATTAATTAATTTTCTGCATTAGTTTGTTGTTTTGATTTATTGCGAATTTGAGTCAAGCCTTAGATTTTAGGATTAAATTACTCCTCCTCGTGGGATCGATACCTTACGTACTATGCGAACGACCTATGCGTTTGTGGTATTATCGAGGTTATAATTATTAAAACTTAGCATACGTAAACCGTTCGATCACATTGTGTCAAAGGGAAGAAGACAAGGGTAAAATTTGGAACAACAATCTATGATACCAAGGGTATTTTGGACTTTGTTCACTATGATGTGTGGGGACCTTCCAAGACAACTTCTTTGGGAGGAAAACACTACTATATGACCTTTGTTGATGATTTTTCCCAAAGAGCATGGGTGTATACTATGAAGACTAAAGATGAAGTGTTAGGAGTTTTCCTCAAATGGAAGAAGATGATGGAAACTCAATTTGAGGAAAACTCAAACAGGTAGAAGGATTAAGCATTTCCGTATAAACAATGGTGGGGAGTATATGGGTGATTTATTTTTAAAAGTCTTTGAAGATGAAGGCATTGTCAGACACTTCACAGTCAGAGATACACCACAACAAAATAGGTTGACAGAACGTATGAACCAGACATTGCTAGAGAAAGTTTGGTGTATGTTGTCCAATGATGGGTTAGGAAGAGAATTTTAGGCTGAAGTTGTTACATATGCTTACCATTTAGTAGTATTGGTGGTAAAACTCCATTGGAGAAATGGTTTGGAAAAACTGCTATAGATTATGATTCCTTACATGTGTTTAGTTCCACTACATATTACCATGTTAAGGAGTCAAAGTTGGATCCACGTGCAAAGAATGTAATTTTCATAAGGATCACCTCTGGTGTGAAAAGATATCGTCTTTGATGCCCAAAGTCAAAGAAAATAAATTTTGCTAAGGATGTTACCTTTGATGAATCTACCATGTTAAGAGAGGAAACAATTGAAAATATTGAGCAAATACTCTAAAACAGGTGGAGTTTGAAAGAAGAATTATTATCACAACAAATGATGAAATAGATGCAAAAACTCCTGTAGTAGAAAAAGAGCAGATGAAGAAGAGGTTCTAACCTAAGAGTCTTCACAATAATAATTACCAATTGCATTGAGAAAGCCAAAGAGGAACTCTCAAGTACCTGCTCGCTATATTAATATGATGGCTTATGTATCTCTAATTGAAATTGATGATATTCTTATGACTTATAGGGAACCAGTCCAAAGTTTAGAAGAAGATAAGTAGAGGATAGCCATGAATAAAGAAATACAATCCCTTCACAAGAATCAGACGTGGAAGCTAGCTAATCTCCTAAAGGGAAAGAAGGCAATTGGATGCAAATGGACATATGCAAAGAAAGATGGAATTCTTGACAAGAATGATGTTCGCTAGAAAATAAGGTTAGTGGCCAAAGGCTACACTTGGATGGAGGGAATTGATTATAATGAAGTTTTTTCTCCAATTATAAAACATTCCTCTAATCGAATTTTGTTGGCTTTGGTAGTAGAGTCTGATATAAAACTAGTTCAATTGGATGTAAAAACTACATTTTTACCTAGGGGACTTAAAGGATGAAATCTATATGACTTAGCCCGAAGGTTTTAAAGTTGTTGGAAAAGAGAATATAGCATGCAAGCTTGAAAAATTATTGTACAAATTGAAGCAATCTCCGAGGCAGTGGTACAAGCGATTTGACAAGTTTATGATAGGGCAGAAGTACACAAGAAGCAAATATGATCACTGTGTATATTTTTGCAAGCTATAAGATAGATCCTACATCTATCTTCTCCTATATGTTGACGATATACTGATAGCTTCAAAGAATCTAAGAGAAATAGAGAGGTTAAAGATCCATTTGAATCAGGAGTTTGAAATGAAGGATCAAGGTGAAGTCAAGAAGATTCTCGACATAGAGATAAACAGAGATAGAGAATTGGGGAGACTTTGTTTGACTCAGAAAAAGTATTTGAGAAAAGTACAAAAATGTTTTGGCTTGAATGAAAAATCAAAGCCTGTCAGTACTTCATACGCTACTCATTTCAAGCTCAGTGCATCTTTGCATCCAAAGAATGATGCAGAACGAGAATACATGTCAATAGTACTGTATACAAATGTTATTGGTAGCTTAATGTATGCTATGTTGTGTACAAAGCCTAACATTTCATAGACAGTTGGGGTTGTGAGCAGGTATATGCATGATCTTGGAAAGGAACATTGACAAGTTGTGAAATGGATTCTACAGTACATTTTGAACATCGTATATGTTGGTTTAGTATTTCAGCGGGATAAGTAAGATGGTCAATGTGTAGTTGGATATTGTGATTCTAACTATGCCAGTGATTTGGATAGACGTCGATCAACTACTGACTATGTGTTTACCTTACGAAGGCACCAATCAGTTGGAGGTCTACCTTAGAATTAACAATTGTTTTGTCAACTACAGAGGCAGAGTATATGGCAGCTATAAAGGTTGAGAAGGATACAATTTGGCTTTAATGATTGCTTGGTGAATTAGGGATTCAACAGAAGCACGTCAAAATGCATTGTGATAGTCAGAGTGTTATCCTTTTAGCAAGAACTAGATTTACCATGCAAGGGCAAAACACATCGATTTTTATTATCGCTTTGCATGAGAGGTTCTGGAAGAAGGTGGAGTAGCAATCCAAAAGATTAAGATCACTGAGAATTCTACTAATATGTTGACAAAGGTGGTAACTACGGTCAAGTTCCAATATTGTTTGAACTTAATCAATATTGCTAAAAATTGAATATGGGCTTTTTGAAATGCATTTGAAGACATTATTAATGTGAGATATTTGAAAATGGGAAATATGCCAAGATGGAGAGTTGTTGAGTGACATATTTCCTACAATGATGAAATATAAAAATTGAGGAGCCTCCTTAAGTTATAAAAGGAGGGCTCCTTCACTTTTATTGAATATCCCAAAACTGCCTATATTTCTTAAAGTAAAAATTCTCTCTTTGTAATATTTTACTTGTATTATTTATTTAAAATAATGAAATATTGATTTAATAGTGTTTGAGGACTAGGCATAATTGAGCGAACCTTGTTAAATTATGGTATTCTTTATTTGTCTATTTAAGAGCTATTATCGGGTATAGTTGTAGTGAATTATTGTGCCACTAAATTACATATTTAGGAAAATTTTGTCTAAGGAGGTTGAGTTTTAAGTGGACCGTTTGTGACCCTTCCAGTCCCTTCTAATCTTTACTGAGAATTTACCTATTGTGATTTTTTAATATAATCGTTTACACTCTATTCACCAACGCAATAGTGCTCAAGATGAATTTATTATTATCGGTGAAAATTAAACTCACATTAACACGAGTTTCCACAACACACAGTTGAAAATTAATTTAATAGGAATACGAAGGTTAGGTAATAATAAGTGATTTAAACGATGATGTGGTCCCACCTTGTCAAAACAAGTTAGGTAATTATCCTAAAACACAATGATTTAAAAATTAAATTGGAAGTTAAACAAGTAAGATAAAAAGTTTAAAGTTTAAAAGGTTTAATCGATATTAGATTGTTATAAAATTGATTAAAGATTGAATAAAATTCATTTGAAATATAATTGAAGGAGATTGTCCTTATCTATCGAAGAATTTGAAATTTAATTAAAAAGAAGATTGTTAAATAAAAATTAGTTATTTTAATTTGATTTATAAAAATTGTTTATTTTTAAAAAATGAATGATTACTTAATAAATTGATTAATTTTAACAATAAACGTTATTAAAATAAATCGAATTGAAAAGTTGGTCGATTCAAAGTTTTTACAGTTAAATCGACCAAACTAGTTCAATTTTTTAATCATTGCTAAAATATATATTTTCCCTTTTTCTTAGTTTTATTTCTACATCAATTATTTTGTTTTCTAATATAAATTTTTATTTCCAATATTTCAACGTCAAAGTTGTCATATTGGTAACGTCTATTTGTTGGATTGTATATTTGTCGATATAAGTGATCCCTATTTTTAAATATTTATGGCTTTGTTTTGATGAACATACGACTCAAAAGAAGCGAGTGGGATATGCACGAATCTGTGTCAGTGTGACACTGAATAAGGAGCTTCCATCTGAAATACCAGTTATGAGGCTCGTTAAGGGAGGCAAATTATGGGAAAACATCGCAATTTCTTATCAGTGGAAAACCCTTCCAAAACACCAGGGGGAAACGTGGAAAGCCACAGGAAAATTTTTTAAAACAGGTAGCTATCTTGAACTTATAGGTGAGTAGACAATGAAAACAATACAGAGTAACACTAACACGGGGAGTCATGATGATGTTGAACCCGACGTAGCTGCGATGGAATTGTTAAGGACAGACACAGAACCTACTCCAACTACTGTTATTGTCATTAATACCAATGATGTACTTACTTCAAATATAACTCCTCCAGGTGAACTATCTCCTTCAAGTTATAATCTGGCCATAGATCCTTCACATGCAGTTGTGGTAGCTCCTTTGGTTGATTACACCCGTTTAGGAGAGTTATAAGATTCTCACACCAGACTCGATGATTCAACCATAGCTTGTCAATCACCACTTAGCCAAACTAAAATGGATGCTTTCATGGATCAAGAAGAGGTTTATAAACCATTTAAGCCAGTAGAAAAGTGACGATCGCAGAGGAACAAAGGAAAAGGCTCCTGCACCAAAACCTTTTAATATGTCAATAATAGTATGGAAAGTCCGAGGCATGAACAACCCTATAAGGTAAGCAACTCTAAGGGATTTTGTCAAGAGGGAACAACCTCTAATAGTTGGACTTCTTGAGACCAAAATAAAGCAAGATAGGCTAGAACAACTAAACATACTGGGGGTGGACTGGAGGCTCGTTTCTAACCATTCACACCATGCATATGGGAGGCTTATTATTTACTATAAAGCTGATAGGATAAGAGGGGAACTTCTCCACGCAATTGATCAACTTATGCATTTCAAATTTTCTTTTCTGTATGAGCAGATTCATCTGGTAGCTTCATTCATCTATGCCAGTAATTTTGGTTTCCAAAGGGCCTTGATAGGTGACATTTGTACATACTTTTCTTAGGATAATTTGTTAGTTAATTGTGATAAATTGATTGTTGTTAAATTTTTTAGCTTATGTTTTGTCTTAGTTTCATATAATTGCATGATTATGTATGAATGTATGTGAATATGCATGAATGTGTGTGAATTAGGTCTTTAAGATTAGGTTTTGCATGAATTTTGCATGGCATTGTTGCAGGTCTTTTTCTTACATTATGTTGGTATGAATTGCATGTGTTTTGGGCATGATTAAATGATTAATTTTGTTGTTAATCAATAGGTTTGAAGGTGTTTTTAAGGGATGGAAGGAAAGAAATACCAAAGAGAAAGCAAGTCATGTGATCCAAAGGAAAGCTGGAATTTTCCTGGGCCGACCCATCACCAATATTAAGCTTTCGCAAGATACAATTCTTACTATATGTTTTTCTTTTTTAATCCAAAAGAAAGAAGAGAAATTCAGGTTCAAATTGGTGAAATAACGGCCCAATTTGGATAAGAAATCAATAAGATGTCACGAATTGAAGTCAAGACAAAAAACAAATTTTTATGGAAAATTCCAGCTGGCAACTTCCTCCTTCCTACGTCGTTTTAAGCATTAAATGGGATATAAAAACTCAATTTTAAACCCTAGAAAAAGAAAAAGGTTGTGCAAGACATCCAAGGGAGAGAGAAGAACGCATTTTTAAGAGAAAAACCAAGAGAATTTAAGGTGGAACCAAACGATTTCAAGGAGACACAAAGCTACCGCCATAGAATTCCAGCTTTGCTCTTTAACTTATAAGCCTTACTTCTTCTCTTTTCTTGCTTCTTTGTTGTATTTTGTTGATTGAGAAGGATGTATGGATATGCTATGAACATTTTAGATGAGATTTTGATGGATTTCTAAGTAGTTATTAGGGTTTTTATTGCCTAAACTATGTAGTACCTCACTTTATTCAATGTCATGGATGTGTTTGATGTTGTTTGATGTTTATGGTATATGGCTGTCCATACTTAGTTGACATAGAGATATGGAGTTAAGAAATGTGTTAGTAAGTGCCTTGAGAGTGGGCTTACACCAAGAACACTCCATATATCAAGTTACCTTGGCAAAGATCTTGAATGGAAAAGTGATTGTCTAAAAATTTGTTCATATCCTTTTAATGGTTAAGTGAAAAATGGGAAGTGAGAGCTTACATAATTCATTTACATCATTAAACAGGGCTTATTTGGTTCAAGTAATGAGAGTGAAAGAACCAGGATGTTAGGAAATTTTAGATTAAACATATTGAACATTGCTAAAGTGAGGGAATACATAGTTAGGTAATGATAATCCTAAGTTGTTAAATTGATACTTTGATTCACCATTTTCTAAATTTGTGTTCTTACTTTTGTGATAACCCTAAAGTGTGTATGTATGACTCTTAATTTTTATATTTTGGATCTTTCAAATATAATTATTTGAGTTTCCTGAACAAAATAAAATTTGTATCATTTTGGTGACTAACCAATCCCTGTGGGATGATATCTATTTATGCTGCAATTTCCGATCTGTATACTTGCAGGATAAAAGGTTTTAATTTAAATTTTGGAAAATTACCTATCAAGTTTTTGGCGCCGTTGCTAGGGATTGCACCTAGCATCGAGCTTGGGTTGAATTGTTTTGATTTGGGTTTTCTTTTCATTTTTACTTTGATATTCTTTTCTGGTGTGTAATTGGTGTATGCACAAGAGGAGTGCAAAAGTTGTAGAGAAATTGCGAGAACTTGACATCACCAAAGTAGAAAAGGAATTGAAAAAGGCAAAGAGACAAGATGAAATTGAGCAGATAATGGCTGAACAGAGGGAGCATGGTGGTGAAGAAAGAACTTTCATGAACTTTATGCGGCCAAGATTTAACCTGAACCGACAAGGAATTGCTAAACCACCAGTGAATGTGAAAAATTTCGAAATCAAGCCTTCTTTACTTAATATTTTGCAAAGCAATGTTCAATTTTATGGTTTGCCACATAAGGATCCTAATACTCACATTGCCAATTTTTTGGAAATTTATGATACTTTTAGGCAAAACGGGCTGTCGGAAGATGCAGTGAAGATCAGATTGTTTCCCTTCACACTAAAGGATCGAGAAAAGGCATGGATGAACTCCCTTACTCTTTAACAAGTCAGAACATGGGACCAATTGGTGCAAGCCTTTTTGTCGAAATATTTTCCATTGACAAAGAGAACAAGGATCATTAAGGAAATCACCAACTTTCAGTAATACGAGGGAGAATCATTGTACGACGCATGGGAGCGTTTCAAGGCGTTGCAGAGGAGCTGTCCCCATTATAATCAACCCAGGGAATTTTTGCTACAAATATTTTATAATAGGGTCAATTCAGAAACCAGAAGCATCATTGATGCAACTGTAGGAGGTTCATTAATGAAGAAGACCATAGATGCTGCATATGACCTGATTGAAGACATAACTACTAACAACTACCTTTGGTACAATGAAACGAGTAAACCATTCCAGATGAAGGAACAAAAAGGGTTTATGTCAGCAAATTCAACAGCTGCTTTATTTGTATAAATTGTGTCATTAAGGAAACAAGTAAGTGGTCTTCAACCTTTATCTAGTTCTTTGAAGTATAGGCATCAAAATTGTGAGATTTATGGAGCAGATAGTCATAATTCATCGAAATGTTATTTGATGAGCACTGAAGTCACAAAACAAGCTCATTATTTAGGGTTCCAGCAGAGGTCAGGTAATAACCTAAATTCTGGTACTTATAATGCTGGATGGAAAAACCATCCAAATTTTTCTTGGGCTAACCCTGTAGGAACCAATTGGAGACCTCAAAGACCCCCAGGATTTGAGGAAAAGGAAAGTAACTCATATGTTGCCTTAGAGTCAAAGTTTGGAGGTTTTGAATAAAGGCTAGAGGCAAAAATGGAAGCCCAAGTTGTAAGGACAGATTCTCAACTTTCACAGCTGAGCTCCCAATTTTCAAAGATGATGGAAGTGATGGGTACAATTGGATTGAAGGTGAACGATATCGAGGAGGCACATGAACAGAGTGATCAGGCACTGAAAAGTTATCAAGTGAAGGCTAATTAGTTGATTAAAAATCATGCATCATCAATCTATAACCTAGAGGTGCAGATGTGTCAGCTGGCAACTACAGTATCAATCAGACCCCCAGGTAACCTTCCTAGCACTTTAAAACCTTATCAGAAAGAACATTTAAAGGCAATTCAATTGAGAAGTGGAAAGGAGTTACTATAGCCAGTCTTGAAGGAAGTTGTTGATCTAGTAGAGAAAAGTCAGGAAAAAGGTAAGAAGAAAGTCACTGAGGAGGAGGAACCCCCATATGTTCCACCTGCACCATATCTTCCAAAATTACCATTTCATGGGAGAGTGAGTCAGAATCTAGTGGAGATTTAATTCAACAAATTTTTAGAAAAATTGAAAAAGTTGTATATGAGTTTTTCTTTGCCAGAAGTTTTGGAGCACATGCCCAAGTAAACTAAGTTCTTAAAGGAATTACTTTCTTGCAAGCAAACTTGGGATTCAAATCAGACAATAGCATTGATAGCCAGTTGTAGCTCTGTGGTCATGAACAATATGCCATTAAAACTAAAGGATCCAGGGAGTTTTACTATTCCTTGTATTGTTAATGGTGTTGAATTTTCTAAATGTTTATTTGATCTGGGAGCTAGTATTAATCTAATGTCATTGTCTATTTTCAGGACGCTAAACTTAGATGACTTAAAGCTAACGTCAATGACAATTCAGTTAACTGATCAGTCCATAAAGAAGCCTTTTGGAGTTGTCAAAGAAGTTTTGGTAAAAGTAGATAAGTTTGTGATTCCTGTTGACTTTGTCATTATTGATGTTGCTGAGGACAGAAATTATCCATTGATTTTGGGATGCCCATTTATGAATACTGGTCGGGCATTGATTGATGTGAATAATGGTGTTCTGATTTTACATATTAGTGATGAAAAAGTTGAGTTTAACATGAATAGGAGTTTGAAAAGTAGGGTGGAGCCAGATTGTTGTATGAGAATGGATGTGATGGATGAGTGTAGAGGAGATAATTGGTAGAATGATAAAAACAAAGAGTGAGGGAATTAGAATTTAATGAAGAAGATGAGAGTGGAAAGAGAGAGATGGATGGAGAGGAAGAAGAGAAAAGTGAGAAGGAACCTTTGGCGAGGACCAAGCCACCTATACCACCTTCCAATGAGAGAGCACCCACCTAGAGTTAAAACCTTTACCTTCACACGTGAGGTATACATTATTGGGTGAAAATCAAACATTACCTGTGATTATTTCAAACCAGTTGAGTGATGAACATGAGAGGAAGGTAGTAGAAGTTATAAGGAAGAGGATGAAAGCGATGGGGTGGCAGATATATGACATCTGAGGGATAAGTCTGAGTGTTGTGATGCATAGAATAAATCTCGAGGATGGATATAAACCAATAAGGGATAGGGAAAGGCGTTTGAATCTGCATATGCAGTAAGTTGTAAAACAGGAGGTGATTAAGTTATCAGATGCAGGAATTATATACCCAATCTCAGACAGTGAATGGGTAAGTCCAATTCATTGTGTAAAAAAGAAAGACAGAACGATAGTGGTGGAAAATTAAAAGGGTGAGTTGATTTCCACATGGACGGTCATTAGTTGGAGGGTTTGTATTGATTACAGGAAGCTCAACTTAGTGACAAAGAAGGATCATTTCCCACTGCCTTTTGTGAACTAAATGATTGAGAGAGTTGCAGGACATGCATTATATTATTTCTTGGATGGGTATTTTGGCTACAATCAGATATTCATTTATCCAGAGGATCAAGCCAAGAAAAATTTCATATGTCCATATGTTTGTATATAGACGGATGCCATTCAGACTTTGCAATGCACTAGCTACATTTCAGCGATGTATAATGGCCATTTGTACCGACATGATTGAGGACTTTTTGGAGGTATTTATGGATGACTTTTCAATGTATGGAGATTCCTTTGAGCAGTGTCTGACAAATTTGGAGAAGGTTCTCCAACGGTGTGAAGAGGCCCATTTAGTATTAAATTGAGAAAAATGGCACTTCATGATTCAAGAGGGAATAATTTTAGGACATAAGATATCTTGTAGAGGTATTGAAATGGATAAGGAAAAAACTGAAGTCATCGATAAACTTCCTCCGCCAAGTAATGTTTGAGGGGTCTGAGCATTTTTAGGGCATGCCGAGTTCTATCACCAATTCATAAAGGATTTTTCTTTAATTTCTAAACCCCTTACTCATTTGTTAGTTAAAGATGTTCCTTTCATTTTTGATAATGATTGTTTAGTTTCTTTTAATAGGTTGAAGAAGGAGTTGACGTTAGCACCAGTGTTACAACCATCAGATTGGAACATGCCATTGAAATTGATGTGCGATGCTAGCGATTACATAATTGGGTGTGTTTTAAGGCAGCTTAAGGACAAGAAGTTGCATGCTATCCTCTATGCCAGTAGGACTTTGACAGATTCTTAGATTAATTATACTATGACGAAAAAAGAACTGTTAGTTGTAGTTTTTGCTTGCGATAAATTTCATTCTTACTTACTTAGATTAAAAGTGACTATATATACATATTATGCAGTCTTAAAGTACCTTTTTACTAAAAAGAATGCCAAGCCTTGGTTGATTAGGTGTATCCTGCTCCTACAGGAATTCGATATCGTGATCAAGGATAAAAAGGGAACATAAAATTTTGTTGTTGATCACCTATCAAGATTGGGAGGGGAATCAAGTTTACAAGAAGAAATCAATGAACAATTCCCTAATGAGATGCTACTCTTGGTACAAGAATCAGAACATCCCTGGTATGACGACATTGTAAATTACATTACAGGTGGTATCCTCCCCCTAATTTAACTTACCAGCAGCAGAAAAAGTTTAAATATGATTGTAAGCAGTACATATGGGAAAATCCACTTCTTTACAAAAATTGTGCAGATGGACTAATTCGGAGATGTGTTCTTGATAATGAAATTAATGCTATTTTAACTCATTGTCAAAAATTTTCTTATGCAGGACATTATGGAGCCAATAGGACAGCCGCAAGGGTGTTAGAGTGTAGATTTTATTGGCAAACATTGTTTAAGGACGCACAACATTGGGTGAAGAAGTGTGACAGGTGCTAAAGAATTAGGAACATATCGAAAAGGGACAAGATGCCAATGTCTGCGATACTAGAGGTTGAAGTCTTTGATGTTTGGAGTCTTGATTTGATGGGACCATTTCCATCCTTTTACGGAAACAAATATATTTTGGTAAGTGTTGATTATGTATCGAAGTGGATTGAGGTGATGGTGACACCAACAAATGATAGTAGAGTGGTGCAGAGGTTTATAAAAAAGATTATTAACAGATTTGGTATGTTGTGGGTGATTATCAGTGATAGAAGTACCCACTTTCGTAACAATCCAGTTGAAGCATTATTGAAAAGATATGGAGTATAGCACAGGATAGCTACATCTTACCACCTCCATACTAGCGGTCAAGTAGAGGTTATAAAAACTAGCATGAGTTGTTTTTGTTTATGAGTAGAGAGTAATCAAAGTCTTGCTAGTGACCTTAAAAATTAGCATGAGTTGTTTATGTTTATATTTGTTGGATGTTTGTGTTTATATTTTATTTATGTTAGTTTTTGTTTTCTTTGATACATGAAAAGAAGAAGTAAATTATGAGTTATGAGGAATATGCGAGCCACCACCAACACGATCCTCGACACTAATACCAACAAACTTTCTCATGCCTCTTTATTTATTCATTTATGATTTTTTGTATATATTATGTGTGGTTATTTTTTGTTGTGTATCACTTTCACACATTGAGGACAATGTGTTGTCAAGTGTGGAGGAGTGGTATTCAATTTGCATTGCATATTGCATGTCTTATTTAACTCCCCATTTTTTTGCATGTTTTGCATGATTTTTCATGTTTTTGTGTTAATTTGCCAATTTTTTTCAATTTTTGTGTTAAATTGTGTGACTGTGTGGATGTTTAGTGGTTGGAATTTTATGTGAATTAGCTTAATTTTGAACAATGTTGTTGAACTGGTGATATGTGTTAACTTAGGAAGTTAGATTATAAGTAGTTTTAATATAAACATGTGTGTTGATTAGGATAGGACACTTGGTTTTACACTTAATGTTGCTAATTCACATATAGTTACAGCTAGAAGCCATTAAATCGGTAGACAATCTCAGTTTCCCTTTCATGAAAATAATAAGCTAAAAGAAATGAAGTAGGTAAAAGGAAAAGAAAAGAGTGTGTGTTAATAACTATTCTGCTGACCTAAAAAGGGTTAAGAATAGAACTAGTAGCCGGTTGTGAGTTATGATCTAATTTAGTAATCGGGGCATTCATCACAAATGTTTGTCTTTGTGTCAAAAGGCTAGAATGACGCTCCAACTAAACCAGCTTAATAGATAAAAAAGTGGCCTAGTTGAGTAAATGGGGGCATTCATCACCAATATATATCATCACGTCAAAAGACTAAGTCAACTTTACAAAAATGAGAAAAAGTGTGTGTAATAAAAACCTTATTGATATGATAAATTAGCTAAAAATTTTCATGAAAGGATAACTTGGATAGTTAAGCATTTAAATGATCGATAGTTGTAAATGCATGTTTATAAGTGACATAGGTTTAAAATTGAGTTGTTTATATCTTAATCGATGTGTATGTTTATATTAAAGTACTTAGGCATAACTAAATAAGTCAATACATTGAACTTATGATATAACTATTGTTTACGATTAAGTTGATTGCATAACGTTCCGAGTTATTGTCCATCAATTTTGACATTGTATGTGTGTTTGTTTTTATGTATTTGTGTTCTTTAGATTATTTTTGTGTTTGATTTTGCTTGAGGATAAGCAAAAGTTTAAGTGTGGGGGAGTTGATAGGTGGCATTTGTACATACTTTTCTTAGGATGATTTGTTAGTTAATCATGATAAATTGATTGTTTTTAAATTGTTTAGCTTATGATTAGTCTTAGTTTCGTATAATTGCATGATTATGTATGAATGTATGTGAATATGTATGAGTGTGTGTGAATTAGGTCTTTAAGATTCGGTTTTGCATGGATTTTGCATGGCATTGTTGCAGGTCTTTCTCTTACATTATGTTGGTATGAATTGCATGTGTTTTGGGCACGAATAAGTAATTAATTTGTTGTTAATCAATAGGTTTGAAGGTAGTTTTGAGGGATGGAAGGATAGAAATACCAAAGAGAAAGCAAGTTGTGTGACCCAAAGGAAATCTGGAATTTTCCTGGGCCGACCCATCACCAATGTTAAGCTTTCGCAAGATACAATTCTTATTATATGTTTTTCTTTTTTGATCCAAAATAAAGAGAGAAATTCAGGATCAAGTTGATGAAATAACAGCCTAATTTGGATAAGAAATCAATAAGATATCACGAATTGGTCAAGACAAAAAACAGAGTTTTTTGGAAAATTCTAGTAGACAACTTCCTCCTTCCAACATTGTTTTAAGCATTAAATGGGGCATAAAAACTCAATTTTAAACCCTAGAAAAAGAAAAAGGTCGTGCAAGACATCCAAGGGAGAGAGAGGAACGCATTTTTGAGAGAAAAACCAAGAGAATTTAAGGTGGAACCAAAGGATTTCAAGGAGACACAAAGCTACCGCCATAGAATTCCAACTTTGCTCTTCAGCATATAAGCCTTACTTCTTCTCGTTTCTTACTTCTTTGTTGTATTTTGCTGATTAAGAAGGATGTATGGATATGTTATGAACATGTTAGATGAGATTTTGATGGATTTCTAAGTAGTTATTAGGGTTGTTATTGCCTAAACCTCTTTATTCAATGTTATGGATGTGTTTAATGTTATTTGATGTTTATGGTATATAGCTGTCCATATTTAGCTCACATAGAGACATGGAGTTAAGAAATGTGATAGTAAGTGCCATGAGAGTGGGCTTACACCAAGAACACTCCATATATCAAGTTACCTTGCCATTTGGAGAGAGATCTTGAATGGAAAAGTGGCTGTCCAAAAATTTGTTCATATCCTTTTAATGGTTAAGTGAAAAATGGGAAGTGAGAGCTTACACAATTCATTTACATCATTAAACAGGGATTATTTGGTTTAAGTAATGAGAGTGAAAGAACTAGGACATTAGGAAATTTTGGACTAAACATGATGAACATTGCTAAAGTGAGGGAATACATAGTTAGGTAATGACAATCCTAAGTTGTTAAATTGATACTTTGATTCACCATTTTCTAAATTTGTGTTCTTACTTTTGTGACAACCCTAAAGTGTATATGTATGACTCTTAATTTTTATATTTTGGGTTTTCAAATCTAATTATATGAGTTTCCTGAACAAAATGAAATTTGGATCACTTTGGTGACTAATCAATCCTTGTGGGATGATACCTATCTATCTTGCAATTTTCGATCTGTATACTTGTAGGATAAAAGGTTTTAATTTAAAATTTAATACCTATCAGGTCTTGTTATGACATGACTTAATCAATATTCACAGAGGAATGGATCAGTTGTGGCTCTTATGTGGGGACTTCAACTTCATTCTGTTCAGGTTGGAAGCTCAAGGAAATTGTAATCTTTGCAATTACACAGAGGAGTTGAAACAATGTATCAATACATTGGAAGTGACAAACTTGAGGTACACAGGATGTAAATTTACATGTTCTAATAAACAATCATCAAGGTGGAGTATCCAGAAGAAATGAGATTGAGCTTTGGTGAATGCGAAATGGTTGGCATAGTTTCCTAGCATTCTGGCAGTGTTCTAAGATCCTCTTTTTTTTGACCATACTCCCATTAAGATCATGAATATGTTTCAGGAAGCAAATATTGTCTATCCTTTTCGTTTTAACAATTATCTGGCTCATGATCTAGATTTCATTACAGCTTATAAAAGAGGTGCTGGTGGTGTGTTTAGAGGCACCAAATAGTTTCAGTGTGTTCAACAGATGAAGGAAATTAAGCGTGAATGCACTCCTTTAGAGGATCAACAACTGAGTCAATCATGCGGACAAAGGATAAGTTATTAGCCATTCAACAATCACCAGCACTATCTCCCTCGGATCCTCCACTTATCGAACAAGACAAACAAGCTCTCTCTGCTAATTTAACAGCAAAAACATCTTAATTCCTTGCTTCAACAAAAGCTAAATTGCATTAGTTAAAAGATAAGGATAGAAGCTCTAAATTCTTTTTCAATTCCATCCTTACTCATAAGAATAAGAATTATATTAGCTCGATCATTACTAATGGGGGACAACTACTCCAGAACTAAGAGGATATTCAAACTGCTGTTATTAATTTTTTTGGAAAATTATTAGACTCTTCCACTATCATTGCTGTTTCCAATGATGACCTCTCAACCCTCAATTTGCGATAGATTACACAAGCTGATAGTGAGATATTAACTAAGGTAGTGGAAGACAAGGAAATTCAGGAAGCAGTTTTCAATATGGATGGCACAAATGCTCTTAATCCAGACAACTCATACAACTTGAATTGATTCTTCTTTTAAAAATCCTGGAGCATCACAGGTACTTATATTATGAATGCAGTAAAGGAATTCTTTTCTACTGGCATCTTGCTTAAAGAAATTAATAAAGCATTTTTATGCCTGATACCAAAGAGTGGTAATCCTTTAAGTTTCAACGAATTTCGACCTATTGCCTGCACTAACTTTATCTACAAGATTATTTCCAAGATTCTGACATCAAGATTGAAGAGAGTGATCAAGTCCCTTATCAGTGACAATCAAGGGGCCTTCATCAGCAAAAATAGATTGGAGATAACATATTAATCGTGAAAGAACTCCTTGAAAGTTACTCTAGAGCAAACTCAGCAACAAACTACATCAAGATCGATTTCCACAAAGCTTGTGACAGTGTGTGCTAGACTTTTCTGTGGGATCTGTTGGCTACTTTCAAAGCTAGGAAAGGTTGAAGGCAGGGGGATCCTCTTTCCCCCAACCATTTCATCATTTGCATGGAAGTTTTAAATTCTCTAATAAAGCTTGAAGTGGATTTAAATGTTAAATTTAAGCATCATTTGAAATGCAAAAAACTTGGGCTCACTATCCTTGCTTTTGTAGACAACTTACTACTCTTTTGCAGTGCAAACACAGCCTTAGTTACTACCAATATAAGAGCATTGCACAAATTCAAGACAGCCTCGAGTCTACCGATCAATCTTAACAAGAGTCATTTCATACTGTCCAAGAAAGCATCTCAGATGACTACACAAATTGTCACAATCATGGGAATGACAGTGAAGGATCCCTCACTACTCTATTTGAGGCTCCTTATGTCAACAAAGAGACTAACCTTTCTGGAATGCATTATAGAGAAAGTGCATAAGTGACTTGGTTCATGGGTGAACAAATCTTTATCCTTTGTAGGGATATTACAACTTATAAAATCAGTATTAAACTCCCTGCAAATTTATTAGAGCTCACACATTTTTCTATCAAAACATGTAATCAAGAAAACCTAAAGGTTGTTTAAGGATTTTCTATTGAATTACTTAACTAGTGCAAAAGTCAGTGCTAAGTTGAAATGGAAAGATATATGTTATCCAAAACATAAAGCGGGTCTCAACATATATCCAATCAAACTCATCAATCAAACACTCATACTACATCAATTTTGGTGGATCCTTGAATACATGAATTCTCTATGGCTTAGATGGCTTCACTCATATTTTCTCAAAGGCAAAAGCATCTGGGAAATTAAGAAAAAAACTTCACACTCTTTCTTCCTTAATCAACTTCTCCATTTGAGACACTTAGTTGAGGATGTTATGTCATGTTCCAATGGGGATAGGAAACACACCTCCTTATGGTTTGATAAGTGGTCAGGTAAAGGATCTCTTGTCCACTTTGCTGACGCAGCAAGAAGCTTAATCAATCTCCCATTGTAGACTAAAATGACCTCCTTCGTCATTGGAAATAGTTGGTGTTTTCCTGCCTGTCTTAGCCATTTACAACCCAATACAATCCTAATTCAGTTCAACATGATACATTCTTGTGGCACAATCGAAGAAGTCATCAATTGTTTAATAGAAATATGAGAGATCTTTTACGATTGCAAAAACAGTAGTAGAGCAATCTCACATTATCTGGAACAATAAGATTCCTCTAAGAACTGCCTTTCTCCTTTAGCTGGCCATTAAAATAACGTCTCAATACTACTGATAGGATTCAGTATTTACATGTCGATCTGTCATGTCTTTTTTGCTCAACCGAGGAAGAACCACATGACTATCTACTCTTCATGTGTGAGCTCACGAAATGTATTTGGGAAGAGGTTGCAGTGAAATGTCAATGGTTAATACCATCTTGCACACTCTCGACAGCTCTACACTAGTTATCTACTCAATGTACATCACTAAAACTAGTCCATTCTCTAGCAGTTGGCTTTTGTGTACAAACCGTATAGAAGGAATGAAATGCTCGAAGGATTAAAGCTAAGCAGAAAGATGTTACCCTTCTTATCTTAGAGACTATGTATAATATCAACGAACTCCTCATGTTAAGAAATATAGCCTGAATTTTCTCTAGCTTTTTATCATATTACTTACAAATTACGTGTCTGAAATATTTTTGGTTTTGAAGTTATTTAACCATATTGTCGATAAGGTAACCCCCTTATGTATATCTATAACTATTCTATAATTACTTATTAATGAAATTCTCTTTTATTTTTCAAAAAAGAGGGTGCTATTTCAATTCAAGTTAGCTCTATTACATATGAAGATGTCTATTATACTATTATCACACATGTTCCCCTCTTATTATTATATCATCAACCTAACTATCAACCTTGGCCTTTCTTTTATTCTGACTACAATTAAAGGAAGATTAAGAAAAAGACTATTATTACTTAGTAAGAAATAACTTAGTTAATGTTAGTAGAAAATGGCGTTCTTTTATAAGAAATCCTATAATGTAGGGTTAATATTAGTGACCAAAAGACTATTATTACTTAGTAAGAAATAACTTAGTTAATGTTAGTGGAAAATGGCATTCTTTTATAAGAAATTCTATAATGTAGAGTTAATATTAGTGACCACTCTATTAACAGGGGCCAATTATAAGTCCTAAAGAAGGGATTTAATGATAAAATTTGGAGGTTATCTTTATATCTCTTCTTATAGGATCATAAGCATCTTAGTAAATGAGTTTTAACTTCACTTAACTCTCAAGTTGCATCAATAAAGGAAAACTTAGCTGGCTTGCCTAATTAATAAGCTTCATATACAACAATTTTTTCTCCAACGTTTTAAAGTGCATACAAAACCTTTTTTTTGAGTTATAATCTTCAACATTATATGAATAATATGGCTAAATCTCTCACTAACCTTTTTATGTATTTCAACCAACTAACCTCTAAATCTCACCAAATTTTCGTTTAATTCAAGCATAAATAACACATATATGACTAGTTTGATATATGCATTAGTATTGACAACCATATAACCTCTTATTTGGACTTGTAGAAAAGTTCCTATGCTTACCTTTTACACAATGCACTTATCTGAAACTCTGAAAATGGAATCATTTGCCATATTAGAGGTGCAACCTTTGTTAATAAACCAAGAAAGTTTAATAATGTAAATTATAAAAATTGTTAATTGTAATGAGTAAATTCTATTTAAGTTAGTCATTTTTTTCAACAATTTTTTCTCACACATGTTATTTATGATAAATTTCATAATCAAGAAATGAAACAAAATTAGGCAGGGATTACTTATATGAGATAAAAACTAAAGCAATTTCATGACAAGAAGCAATAAAATCAAATATGAAATTAAATGAGTTATAAATGTACAACTAATGACATAAATGTTTTATAAATAGTCTTTAAGTTTATTCAATTGAAACTTCATGCCAATGGTTATTTGAAATAACTGTCTATAGTAGTTTGACCATTACTTGAGCAAAATTGTTTATCCAAGTCATGCTCACTCAAGTTCATAATGTTGGATGAAATATTGGAGTTCTTTCCAACCTTTTCCTTATGAAAATCTCCTTAAAACTTTGCAATATAGTTCATTTTAGTTAACTAATAAATATCTTACATTATAAGTAGATTTCTTATCGATTATTAATTTTTATTAGATTGATTTATCTTCATTTATCTTCTTAGGATCGTAGTAAATAAAAAGGCTAGTATAAGGTTATTTGGTATTGGACACTTTCTTTAGGGAGGGATCTAAAGTATAAAGGATAGGAACCTATTTTTTTTACAATATAGATCTAGATTATATTAGTTTGTGAGAGGTGTGTAAAATGGGTTCTTGAGTTAGACTACAAAAAATTGTCAATATATTATGTTTGGTTTATGGGAAAGGATTAGTTGATTATTTAAGCCTATAGTCTAATCACAATGCACTGATTTTGATTAAATTGTTAGAGATGCATAGTATAGAAGATGTATATGTTGGAACATATTGATGAACTAATATCATTTATACCTTATTAAGATTGCATGATAATAGTCATAAAAATAAGGAAGATATGGGAGATGTAAAAGGAGAAGATATAGGTGATATGACAATAAAATTGGGTGATGATGAAGTTGATTAGCTAAAAATATAGGTGATAGAGTTAGTATGAGTGATGATAAAGTTGGGTTTTCTAAAAATGTAGGAGGCATGGCTAGTGTAGGTGATGTAAAGCTAGGTTGGTTGGAAAAATAGGTGACATGACTTATATGTGAAAGCGATCTAGAAGGGGGGTTGAATAGATCGTCTAAACTTTTTCGCAGAGTTCTACACAAAACACGGAATTAATACACAAGAAACAATCAAATTAAACAAATGAAAAGAGTAGGGAAGAAAAGCAAACACTGTTTTTATAGAGGTTCGGTGTTAAAACCTACGTCCTCTACCTAAGCTCCCACTTAGGATTTTGGCAAAACACTATATTGTACACTTTTTAGTTCAGTGCGAACTTTTACAACCACTTGAATT